>VXBX01000362.1:48999-77609 GCA_013400415.1 Scytalopus superciliaris
GAAATTGTAAAGCTGAGGTTTATTTTATACTATATTATTTATATGTATAACATATATTTTTTATACATTCTCTTGGGAAAGTAACAGTTTTTGCCCTACCAAAAGTAAATATTTCTATATTTTTCTAGACAGTTTTCACCCTTTAACAATGCTAGGTTCATGATTGGACTCAACAGTCTTAAAAGTCTTTTCCAACCGAAGTGATTCCTTGTAGATGCTTATGGATATGGCTTATTAAAGTATTCTGCTATATTTGCTTTGTCTGTTTTCCAACAGATAAGCAGCTTGACTATGTTGATACTTGAAAATTGTTTTAAATAAAAGAATATTAAAGATGTGTCCTAATGGAAATGTTCTTTTTAAACAAGTCCTTTCCTGGTGTCTTAATATGTATGCAACTATGTGTGTGTACACACAAACACAATTACTTGAAATCTGAGGAAGTTAGGATTTCTTTAAGGCACTAATGAGATTGCATTTCCACAAATTCTCCATCTGTATCATCATCCATTTTCAGCTAAAGTTTTATCTAAATATTTAAGTGTCAGGATGAGCCCAGTAATAAGAGTATTACATATTATGATTATATATCTAAGATTTAACTTTAAAAGCAATAGGAAAAAAATGAAAATTCAAGAACAACAATAAAACACAGATTAGTAGGAACATCTGTTTTCCCAGTATTAGCTCAAATTATTCCTTCTTAATAATGTGTTGCTACACTATATTATTGTAGATGTACATTTATGTAGAGATTATTTCTTACCTTTTTCCTTTACCCTGTAATAGGTTGTATGATTCCACAGCACTATCATTAAGCCATACCATACCTTGTGCATATGTAGATGATTGTGAATCCTGCTTTGCTGAGCTTTGCATACTTCAGCTATGAAAAAATATTTAACATTATTTATGTAATTATTTTATCATCATAAAAGGATGAAGACTATATTATTTTGTTCCATACAACAGAGTTCACCTACAGATGTAGGAATAATAAAGAATTCTCTGTTGGCCTATAAGATGTCTGAGAATTGTGGCCTTTTCCACACAGTTTGTTTCTGGAATAATTTACAGCATATCTTATTCTTTTGCTCTCTGGCCCTCATCATTTTTGGTTATTAATTGCCAGGTCACTTAGGAATTGAATTATAACACTCATATATTTCCCTTAGGATACTGATTATCCACTTTTCTTTCCCCTGGTAGCAATAAAAGTCTCTCATGAAATAACTGACTGCCAGCACTGTGTTGTTACTACAGTTGAACAAACTCATTTTTGTCAGGATATCACACTCAAAAAATTGCTTCTGCATAATTCATGTAATAACAGCACATGTAATAGAGATGAAAGCCTGCTAGTAGAGTAAAGAAGCAAAGCAAATATAGATATATGTATAATTGTATTAAAAGGAAAAATTACTGAAAAAGTAAATAAAACATATATATATATATACACAAAATACATATATAAACAGTCTAAAATTGTGAAAGGAATTATGTTTTACTGAAGAGGTATACAATGCAAACTCTAGATTTGTATCTTTACTATAACAAGCAGGCCAAGTGACTTCTTTTAGGAGCAAATTATTTTTTAAAGTAGACAAGTTTATACCTTTTCAAAACTTAGTACAATATTGTCACAGAACCTCATTGTAAGATAGAAATTCTTTCATTGATAGTCTGAACTCATTATACCTGGATAGAATCTACGGGTTTTATGTTACCATTGATACTTGATGCATATGCCTTTCCCCCACTCCCTTTTTCCCTATTTATCCTCCTGATATATTACCAGATGTCTGTGATATCCTTCCAGGGAGTATTTTTGCTAGACAGAGTACATACTTTGATTTTGTTCAGATATCTACACCCATTCTTCTATAGCATGTTTAAGCTTTGGTGGATCTCATTAGCTGGAACTGAACCCACAAAGGATGCAAACAATAACAAGAAGGGCTTCTACACGTGTGTTAACCAAAACAGAAGGTCAGACAAGGCATAATCCCCTTGATAAAAAATGCTGAAAAACTGGTAACAGTGGATGAGGAGAGGGCTGAGGTACTTAAGAACTTTTTTGCCTCAGTCTTCAATGACAACCTCTTCCCACACTTCTCGAGTGGATGGACAACAGAATGAGGACTGGGGGAGCAAAGTCACTCCCCCTGTAAGTAAAGATCAAGTTCATGACCATCTGAGGAACCTGAATACACATTAATTCCATGGGACATGTGACAAACTCTTTGCTCTTGAAGTGCCAGTACGCTCCATCCCTAGTGTAGTTTTTGTAACTAGGTCTAAAACTGAATTGCCACTTGTAGGTTGTGCTGACCATGGAATGTAGTTAATATGTAGTTAGCAATT
This sequence comes from Scytalopus superciliaris, assembly GCA_013400415.1. Classification (NCBI taxonomy): domain Eukaryota; kingdom Metazoa; phylum Chordata; class Aves; order Passeriformes; family Rhinocryptidae; genus Scytalopus; species Scytalopus superciliaris. Next base: position 51,364 of record VXBX01000362.1, read on the forward strand.
GAAAATGCAGATTCAGAATTACATGAAGCATTTTATACCATCAGGACCTTCTGCAATGATATTAATGCAATCTTTACTAAAAACGTATTTCTAGCACCACCTAGTTTTCCTTTGCACAAGATCTTAATGCTGTTGTGAAATTAATCCTGCATTTGACTATTCTAACAGACCTTTCTTTCCTGCAGTAATTTTCAGCCATGTCTTATCAGCACACAACAGAAAAGGAATATATGTAAAGATACAGTCTTCTTAGGTGTGAGTAACTATGTAGCAAATGCTTTACGGAAATCCTAGAAATTTTATGACTTATGGTAGTCTTACAAAACAGGGATAACACATTCATCCATCAGGATCTTTCTTTAACAAGCCCCATTGACCCAAATTTTCTTTTGAATCATATAGGTAACAACACTACTTTTAAATATGTTTTTTATATATTACCTACCAGTAAAGTCAGATTATTTAAACAGTTTAAACTCAGATTATTAAGAAAAGCAACATGCTCCTACTCATAAACTGTGTCTTAAATTAGACTTTCAGACACTTGGGTATAACCTTGCAAATTTTCAACAGCTACTGCCACCTTCTTTCCTTTACAGGCAGAGAGCAGCAGCCTCTAGTTTGATAAATATATTAGGAACAATTCTTTTATTAATTTTTTTACTAACTAACTTGACTGTTCTCACAAGGGAAAAAAAAAGAAGTTTTTGTCTTTAATTCCTGTTACTGCTTTCTGAACCTTAGTCCGTCATAAAAAGTCCTCAACAAGAGCCTACGTATGAACAACATTCATCTTTTCTTGTTCAGTAGCTAATATCCTTAACTTAGAACACAGAAAACTAACTAAATCCTTTTTTTTCCTTTTTTCCCCCATCCTTTATAAGTGTTATAGTTTTATTTATTTATAACATATATGCAGACTATATAACTCTTCTGATAATAGAGGGATCAGGGTATATGTACTCAAGAAGTCTTTACTTCTCTGATCAGATTCCTTATCTGAATTGTACATCATCAGCCATTTATTTCAATACTTGGCTAGTGACAAGTGAACATAATGGGATTTATCAGAAGCAGCAATGAGCCACCCCTTTGTGTAAATCCCATTAATCACAGTGTCAAACTGGATAACCACTGGGTCGAATGATAACTTCTGACCTGTAATCATCTTTATCTCTGGATACATGAATAGCTCATACATAGTAACACTTGGGCAGTTTCATTATATATTCATGAAGATTCCACCTATGTATTAAATGTTAAATATTATGTCACAACAAAAGGTATGTCCTCACCAAATTCAAGTATTAGAAACTCACATACATATTTCTTGTATGCAATAGAGTGAAAAATGTGAAAGACTCTTCATAAATATTTTTTTCCTAGAAATATTAATTGGGTCTAGAAAAATTAGAAAACAATTCACCCCCATTGAGTTATTGCAGTTTACATTTCAACACTTTCCACTATGGAGTCATTATTTATTTACATATCCAAAATAAACACGTTTTTAATGATTTAATGATGTTTCATGACAGAGTTTCATCAGATAAAATGGGTTACTTTGTCTTTTGGTTTATCACTGCACATGTTCTCTTTAGAGCATATATTTGATTGAAGTGGCAGTGTGACAGATCCCCTAAGGCACAGTCAATGACATAATTTTCTGAGGTCAACTTAGTGAACAAAAACCACTAAATGAAGCAGATGTCTGATAATAAAGGTCTGAATCCCAGGTACCAGCTTTCCTCAAAAGGGACACAAGGGAGTTGTTCACAACCTCCTATTTCTAGAAGCATTATTATTGTGATCACATTTGGAGGAATTTAGGACAATCTTTTTTTTGCTGTTTTGGTCTTTTTTCCTGGTTCTGGCCAGGACAGGATTAATTTTAGCAGAGGCCAGGAGGTGATGTGGCTGGGACTGGGAAGTTATTCTATACCACCTTATGTCATTTTTTGGGCATGTGGGAAGGGATCTTTTCTGGCTTGGTGGAGTGTGGTGGAGTGTGGTCAAGTATTGTTGGGGGGTGTCTGTGCGAATCATCTTTTTCTTATACACTTTGTCATTAGTATTGTTGCTGCTACTGTTTTCTTATCTCTTTGTTTCCAGTAAATTGTTACTATCTCAACCTGTGATTTTCACCTTTTGTGTTCCTTATTGTCTCTATCCCACAGCAGGGGCAGGGGGAGGAGGAAGGGGAGCAAGTGAGCAACACATGGCGTGGAGAAGCTCAGTGGGAGCACCAAATTGGAATGTATCATTCCTAAACCAAAACACCTTCACTTAAAGTCCGGTGGAGTTTTGGTTGCTTGGTTGGTTGATGGGGATTTTTTGTGTTTGGTTGTGGGGGGTTTTTTTTGCCTTTTTTGTTTGTTTGTTTTTTGTTTGTTTTTTTGTATTCTTTTAATTATTCCTTGAAGATCTTCTATACTGATAAATTATACACTAGTATTTCCAGTAACATCATGAAGCTACTGTGTATCTATTAGAGGAATGAAAGATATCAAGAGAGGTAAAAAAATACAGTTCTAAAGTGAAATCACTCATGAACACTTATTTGCTCTAATATTCATGACACAACTTCTATTATAAGAAATATGAGTCTCTTATCCCAAAGAATATTAAAAGGATCATACATAGCAGTTTATTGATAAATGCACACCACAACAAAAACCGTTACACAGATCAAATTTTCTCTTGAAGTATGGAAAGTAAATTTAGTACCACTGTTTATTTAGTGGAAATATTTATTTCATAATGATGCAGGATACATTCCCTGTAGCTAGTATATTATGGACTGGAGTTAGACCAAGGGTTGGACTTGATGATTCCGGAGGTCTTTTTCAACCCAATCAACTCTATGATTCTATATTTTTTATAAAATAAAAAAACTACAGTATTTAAACCTTGAGTATGGTGCATAATACTTACACTTTGGAGTAGCCTTATACATAAATAATTATTTCAAGATCCATTTCTATGTATTTGTGTTACATGTTAATTAGTATCATTGTTCTAGGCACTGCATATACATGTAGTAAAATTCAATCTTTTAGAGATCCTTTAAGTGGACAAAATGCGTATGAGAGATCTGACTGCCCAGTTATGCAGGTGAACTGGAAATGAATACAGAAAAGCTGTATACTTTTACCTTATAGATTCCCAACTTAGGGAGCATTTAAGCTTCAGAAAATGACTCAGATTTTACAATTCTTAGCACTATCTATTCCTTGATGGGAAGTGGGAGGCAGAAACATACAAGAAGTTCATATAACCATCGATGGTCAGAATTCTCCAAGGGTTGAAGTCATTAACATTACCTTGCACTTTCTCTGCAAGAACTTACTGGTCAGTAGATTTTTCTGAGGAAGTGACAGGCTTGACTATTAGGCTTACCCAGATCTGGGAATTTCCAATAGAGTGGCCATGCAGATCAAAGGTATTATGAGGAAGGCACCTTCTGCTGAACATGAGTAACTCTTCTAGTAGTGAGGAATTAAGGAAGAAATTAAACAGAGCTCAGGTTGAATTTATCCTGATCTTCTAGTAAGTCCTGGATTCAGGCTGCCCTCATAGTTCATTTACTCATGTAAAACACAAGAAGAGGTCAGTATCAGGAAGACCCAGACGTCACCTTATGTATTTGTAGCTAACAAAAGGATGTTATTTCAAAAGTACTTGAGATATTTGAACTATGTTTGAGGCAGGTGTAGCATGACTTGGCCTGGCCTCTCTGCAGGTCATCAATTGCCTCAGGATGTCCAGAAGCAAAAACTATATCTAGAGTCATACCAGTCCCACTGCTTCTAGTCCCAATCTTCTTACTGACTTGAAGAGATGACAGTAAGAATGGTTGATAAATTTATCCAGCCATCTGGTGAAAAAGAATGCATGGCTATGAATTATGCACTGGTAATTTTGATACCACTGGATATAAAAGGAGATATATAAGAAAAGGAAAAACTAGTCCTATTTTGTCATGGAATCATTATGGGTTTTAGATTGGAAGGGATCTCTTAAAACTTGAGAACACGGTGATCAAATCCTTGTCCAGTCAACTTAAAAACAGTTTAAAAGGCGGAGATACTAAAAACTCTTTGGACAACCATGAAGAAACTCTTATAGCACCAATAGTTTGATATATTCTTCCAGCTTTATAACTGGGTCTGGTAAAAGATACAGATGTTACAAACATTCACAATACTTTTCTCCCATATAAACTAGGTTCAGCTTGAAGCAAGAAAGTTATCTAAACATAGTTTTGATTATAAATACTTGGCTAATACTTTGAAAGATTTAGAGCAAATATAATATCATCACAAATCCAGTTCAGGATTCTTCTGTTCAGACGAAGATTCATGTTGATTTTTTTTTGCCTTATTCTGTCACTAATATACAAAAGGATATTCCTTAACAATATATTTTTTAAAGAAAACTTAAAAATAGAATTGCCAGAAGAAGATAACAAAAATGGAATATGGAGATACAAAACTAAAAGAAAAATTAAATCTCTTCCTCTTACTGTCAAAATGGAAGAACATACATTTGCCAGAGCTCACACTTCAAATTCCATTCAGTTTTCTCTGCAAAATAGACAAATTGGTTTTAAACTTCTCCATAAACAAGAAATATACAACTTTTTACATTATTTTATGGCTCAGAACGTTAAAAAAAGCAGATCTCTACATTGGATTTAAAGTCCAAACTGTACTTTTAACTGACAGGGAAACCATGGTGATTCTGCTTCACACTAGAGTTGTTTAATGAGACACGATAAAGTTGATCCCTTTGTATGTTGTGCCACATGCAGCTCTCAACTGGTGTAGGACTTTTAAAGATGAAGCAGGAGCAAAAATGTTAGTAAGGGACAATCAAAGTATATGATTGTGAAAGTAAAATAAAAAGTGCTGGGGCAATAGCCCCAGTTATGGGGTGTTGGAAATCTGTATTCTCAATTTGTTAGAATGACCAAAACTCTTATGCACAGTTTGAACATTAGCCCAGTCCAGAGATCATTCACAACAGTCAGTTTGATCAAAACCATTCTGTTTCAGAAACTGAGAATGTACTATTGACAAGTCTAATGCTGTCACCTAGGAATAAAACCCATAACATCATGAGTTCTCAAACTGCAAATTTGCAGTATTGTGCAAGAAGAATTTCACTGAGAACCATATCCATCATAAACAAAGCTTTCAAGCTGTGAGATATGTCACAAATAATCCCAAGGTTCTTTTAGTGCAGACATTAAGTAACTTCACATATTTGTCTTTTTATACATTATATCACAACTTTTCCCATACATTTTGGATGCAGACTTTGATATGGAAAATGGCTTTGAAGCCGTGCTGAGAACATTTTTTGTCATATAAGGTGTTTGGTGCATTTGAAGCATACTTAAATAAAGTGCTCCAAGACGAAAAAAAGCTTTCAGGATTTAGTACCTGATACCGAATTATGTTGCGAGCAGTAACATTTATTTTGAGCTGAAAACCTATGCAAATCATGTCTGCTTCTATGTCTCTTTTAAATATCTTAAATATCTCCCAAGGAAGGACTCTAGTTTTATTTAGCTTCCACTTTTACTGCATCAACAGAAAATACAGGCAATGAGCATCCACACTCTAGATGCAATTTGCACTTTAAGCATGGTGTGCCCTTGTTTTCTGTAAAAACGAGCCAGTCCCAACTAAGAAGCAGAATTTCAGTTTTGATATTGCCCTGGGTGTTATTAACCATCCAAGCGTTTAGAAACAGCCATCAGGCTCTGGTATAATATTTCAAATATCAAAAGTATCAATAAAATTTAAGAATTTTCTATGTTGGTACTATTGTTCTTGATCTGCACAGGAAGCTGTAGAAAAACAAAGGCCGTAAAGTGGTAATCTTAAAGTGATTAATCTAATACCTGCATCTAGAAAAGTTAGATGATACCTGGTTTTTAAGATCAGTCTATGTTTGTTACTATATGTCAGCATTTATAGAAAAGTGAGCATGACTTAGTCTGCAACCTGAAATCATAGTATCATAATTTCCTGCATTTTCCAGTTTGATAGCAGTGATGCCTATATGGGGAGCACATAGTAAATAAAAGAAGTTGAAAATATAAAGGGGGATCTGTCTGCACTAAGTGGCAAAGTTTTAGGAAAACAAAAATAAGTCTTACCTATCCTCTCATTTTGTTCTTAAAACATCTGCTAGCAAATCAAATCCACTTAGACTTGCCTATATACTTGAGGAATATGCAGGTCAGGATTGGAAGGTAAGAAAAGAAAACTTAGTTGTGTTATAGTAAGGAAAGAATATGAGAGTTGGACAACATGGGTGTTCCATTTATAGGTTTTTCTGCAGGACTCAGGTTTTCCCCCTGGTGTGGGAAGCTGCTATGCAAACATGATGCTCACAAACTTTTAATGTTCAAAAACATGATTCTCTTTTTTCATACTATAAACACTATTCTATTAAAGAATTCTCAATTATGAATGCTTTGTTATCTAAATATGACCTCCATTCCAAACAGAAAATTCACAGTGAAAAGCTCTGAGAAAGCACTTTAAAATGTTCTGTGAACTTAAGCAGTTCTGCTCAAAGCAGCTATCTTTTATTCATGCAATTTCCTCTCAGGTCTCTACACATTTTGCTAGTTGTTGTGTTAACCCTGAGAGGCTGCTTAGCCTCAAACAGATGCTTTTTTACTCCCTACTGTTGAGATGGGGGAGAGAATCAGAACTGTAAAAAGGAGAAAACTCCTGAGTTGAGATAAAGACAGTTTAATAGGTAAAGGAAAAGTTATATGCAAGAAAAGGAAAAAACCAAATTCATTCCCCACTTCCCATGGACAGGTAGGTGTTCAGCCTTACTCAGGAAAACAGGGCTCCATCGTGTGTAATGGTGACATGGGAAGAAAACACCATCACCGTGAACATCTCCCCTTCCTTCTTTGGCCCTCAGTTCTATATGCTGAGCATGACACCATATGGTCTGGGCTATCTCTTGGGTCAGTTGGGGTCAGCTGTCCTGGCTGTGTCCCTTCCCAGCTCCCTGTACACCCACAGTCTTCTTGCTGGTGGAGTGGAATGAGAGAGGAAAAATTCTTGACGCTGTGTGAGCATTGCTTCGAAATAAATGTCCCTATGTGCCACCTCTGGGGATGGTGACTAAAGCATTTCCCTGGGCAGCCTGTTACAGTGCTTGAAAACCCTTTTCCTGAAGAGATATTTTCTAATATCCAATCTAATATACCCCGGCACAATTTGAGGGTGTTTCCTGTGTCCTATCACTCGTTACTTGGGAAAAGATACCAACTTTTACCTGTCTACAATCTCCTTTCCAGCAGTTGTAGAGAGTGATTAAGGTGCCCCTTAAGCCTTCTTTTCCCCAGGCTAGAAAAACCCAGTACCCTCAAGAGCTCCTTATCAGACTTGTGCTCCAGACACTTCACCAGTGTCCTGGTTACAGTGGCTGGGACCAGTTTATCACTGTGCAGGTGACCAAAACTGTGTATTCTACACCCTCTATATAATTTATTATGAACTGCTAATAATGGAATATTTGCAGCAGCTGCCTGGGTCACACCTGACACCTCAGGCTACAAGCTGGGAGTTTAAGAACTCTGTGAGATAGGGAAGTGTTTCTGTCTTCACACCAATGACTCAGCTGTGATAACTCCCCTCCAGGGAGTCATTAGCACTTTCACACCCAGCCTGAGGGGTCATATCTGATAATGGGCCATCAGGCATTCCAAAATACCCCATAACTCACAGAGTTAAATCACCCATTGTGAAACTTTTTGCCCTGGGGAAGGTAATGGGCATTCTCACCTGATCCTAAGCATATATAATTTTGGGGTTTGGGGACTTCTGGTACCACTGATCAGATCCAATGGAGGACCAGAACCTCAACAGGACTGTGAATGCCAATCTCAACCAGAGTGTGACCATCATCCTCACTAACAGGTTTTCCTTTCCTTTCCTTTCCTTTCCTTTCCTTTCCTTTCCTTTCCTTTCCTTTCCTTTCCTTTCCTTTCCTTTCCTTTCCTTTCCTTTCCTTTCCTTTCCTTTCCTTTCCTTTCCTTTCCTTTCCTTTCCTTTCCTTTCCTTTCCTTTCCTTTCCTTTCCTTTCCTTTCCTTTCCTTTCCTTTCCTTTCCTTTCCTTTCCTTTCCTTTCCTTTCCTTTCCTTTCCTTTCCTTTCCTTTCCTTTCCTTTCCTTTCCTTTCCTTTCCTTTCCTTTCCTTTCCTTTCCTTTCCTTTCCTTTCCTTTCCTTTCCTTTCCNTCCTTTCCTTTTCCTTTCCTTTTCCTTTCCTTTTCCTTTCCTTTTCCTTTCCTTTCCTTTTCCTTTTCCTTTCCTTTTCTTTTCCTTTCCTTTCCCTTTTACTTTGGACTCAGGGGAACCACTGCTCAGCACAGGGCCTAATGAACTCCATTCTGTTTGCACCCCAGAGTGCTGGGTTATACATCTAGGTTTTGTGGGTGACCATTTTTTTTTCTCTGTATCATTGTATGTATTGTAATCTTTTTATTAAATTGTAACTCTGACTTGTAATCTCTTTTTGAGTTGGTTTAATTTCTCCTTCTGGTTTACCTTTAAACCAGCACAACCAGTTTCATTGCCCCTCTCTGAACTCACTCCAGCATATCTACATCTTTTGACATAAATTAGTCCTTTCTAAAAATCATACAGATGAAGCCACACTTGAAGTATAAATTCTACTCTCCTTCCAATCTGCAACAGATGGATATCAAAGTTCACATTTTCAGGAACAAAGAAAAGACCAAAATAAGTCAGAATTTACTTTTTTTGTTTCATCCTTGTTTTCTGCTAGAAACAAGAGAAGGATCCGATCTCGAGCCCCTCCATGGAAACTCAGCTGCACTGGGAAATGTGAGATCCAGGGGCTTCACCCATGATGTTTATAAAATGTTTTATGGTCTGAAGTGGAGCAAGCAATTTCTCGCAGTCAGTGCTACCCTATATATTGTTTTAGGTAAAGTAGAAAAGTGTTGCTTATGCAGCGCTGTATTTTGAGCTAGTGTCCTCCACAGTGCCATGCTTCTATTCACGCACAAGAAAGGAACAGAGGAGATCAGGGAAGACTTAACTCCTTGCTCATAATCACTGTCAGAAAAAAGGCTGTCAGAAGAGTTACCTTTTTGAAACCTGTGTTTAGTTAATTGTACACATAAGTGAGATTAAAGATAAACTTTTTCATCACCCAATGATCCTTTAAGCTGTTACTAAAATTAGGAGAAGTTGTCAGGTTATATCTTTCTTGAAAACTATTAAGGAGTCATAAATCCCTTAAGAATCCCTTGGTGTTAACTTCATATTCGTTGAAGCTGATGCATCTCTAGTACACAGAGATTAAGCAGTTTCTAGATGAAGACTGGATAGGTCAATTGTGAATGAAGCTGGAAATAATAACAGTAGCAAGTCCAAGAGCAAGCTCTAGACAAAAGGGACTAAATTGCTCTGGGTAACTTATGTTCATAGCAGATCAAGAACTTTCATTCTAACATGATTTTTTACATTATGTCAATCTCTAAGCATATACAAGTAAAAAAAAAAAGCATGCTCTTTTTCTGATTTGTGTCGTATGATTTAAGACCATCCTTGACATTATTAGAATCATCAGAATGCCAAACTTCAAAATTGCAAACTGACCAAAATATTTGTGGTTTATTCCTAACAGTAAATAAACAGCACCAAAAATAGGTCAGTAGTTTGCTTATTCATGTTTAGAGCTAGCCGTGTTTACAGTCTGATAAAACATCTTTTTCTATTTGTCATGCTTGTGAGAATGGTGAGCATTGGATCTGAGGATAGTAATATAGTGGTATGGATATGTGCAAGGGTTTTGTACTGAGATAGATGATGAGTTTAGGTGGTCTGTGGTAACTGCCAATGTGTCTGCTTTTGCTCTACTCTTACTTCAAGGTTATTGATCCCTTTTTTAACATAGGAGTGAAAGTGTGTAGTAGCTATTGTTAAGCTAAATCACAGTGACAGATTTGTCTCAGGTATACACTCCCTAATCCAGCAATTTAACCTCTCACACAAAGCATAGAAGATTTGGTTCTTAGCCTCAATCCTATGAATGAATGGACAGGAGAAAAACTTTCTAAGCATACTTTAAATATGACATTTAAAATAAAGGTGACCTAAATATCAAACTATCAGATTATAAATTACAGTGGTAATAAAGGAAGAATCCAGCTTCAGGATTACCTTCCTAGCCTGAATGAAACTTTTTTCCCTGGGAAATGCATTCACTCTGTGTTCTATCTGTAAATTACTTAATACTAATAAAATTGCTATTACTGGCTAATTACTTATCACTAATAAAGTTGTGTCCACTTCTTCCCCTAAACAGTTCATTTTATTCTATTGTGCTCATGCTACTCATAAAACTTTTATTTCCCTTCCTGTCTGGCAGCTCCTGATGCATTTGAGTGAATCCACAGTTGCTTCTGTTCTTGAGGCACTCCTTTCATCTGCAAAGGTCTTAGTACCTCCTTACATATTTTGCTTGCCTCCCATTTTGCCATCAGTGCAAACTAAATTTTTCCATTAGCCATGATAAGCACTTCCTTTCAGGCCAACAAAACTAAATTCTGTCAGCACCATTGCAGTGGTTGATTTCATCTGGTCAAGGTTTCCTTTTATCTCCAGAGGCCTCTTAAACCGACTTTTATTATGTAATCTTCTTTAATCTTCTTCTATAATATCAGTTTCTTATTCATTTTTTTCTAATATTTTTTCAGAGGTTCTTTTTATTTGCCTTTAAGTAATGGAGATTCTAAAATGAAGCAGTCATATAGAAAGCATTCTGAAACTGTCCTGAATTTGTGAAAGCAAATACTTAGTATACTCAAATTAAGTAATCAAGACACCCATGTTATAACAAAAACTGCTTATTTGAGTTTTCTACTCTTCTTGCAGTACCTTTTTCCAGTTACAGATTTCCAGGTTTTATTTTAACTTCCTTTGGAGTTATTATACTGATGGCGGACTGGGGCTGAGGGTGAGCTCCCCAATAACATGGGTGTTGGAGGGAGCAATGTTGGTGCAGTGCCATACTCCCATTGGCATGCTTTTTGCAGTTGCAGTGACCCTGGGGAGCTGTAGGCTTTGTCACACTCTATGAATCCTAACGTTGTCTCTAAACTTAATTTTAAGATAAAATCAGTTTTCCGCCCCCACCCTGTATTTTAAGTTTCAACTGATCCTTCTTGTTTATTCTGTTGTTACTGTATTAAAATTGTTGTACAAATTACCAAGTAGAAAAACAGATGTGCAACATTTAAGGAAACACATTGATAAGATAGAGTTCAAAAATTCATGATCTCAAATATTTTTGAGGGAAAATACAAGTATTATGTATTTTAAGCATATATACATTATAAATATATTAGTAATTTTCTATGTTTTGTCAAGATCATGGATTAAGTTTTAGTTGGTTTATGTTTGTAAAAATGAGTGTTGGAACATTTTAACCTATAGTATGACTTAATTAGCTGTCACTAAACAGGACTTAGAGTTAGCCAGTGCATTTAAAATACTGGAAAAATTTCACTGGAAGCAAAATAATCCACCAAAGGCTCACATTTGGTTCATGTGCAGCATGATAAAAGGTAATCTAGAAAATAAAAATAACAGCTTATTTAGACACTTCAAAGTTTTAAAAACAGATATTGATTCTTTCTTTTTAATCTTTATAGTCATCAACACAGCTCTTATTCATTGCCACATACTTTAAATCTCCTCAGAACTGAACCAATAATGACATTTTATAAATAAAAGCAATCAGACCATATCCTTGCTGTTATATACATCTGTAACAGATAGATAGTTTTCAAGAAACTGCTGATCAAGAAAGCAGTCCAGAAGGTATCCCAATCTGGTAAGCAAGTTCTAATTTCTTTGATGTCCTGACTATGTCCCCAGAAAATATAATTTACCGTATTTCTAGACTACAAAGCAAATACAAATCCTTTTGTAAACAGTCAGAATCTCTATATTTTTTACATCAGAAAAAAATTATTTGTTACATTACTGGGTCAGTTATGAAAGCAAGGAACAAGGGAGAAAGAAGAAAAGTGATATTCAATAAGAAAGCACTTCCCTGTTTCTTTGCTTCTAAAACTTCTCTTTTCTTAAACGACATTCAGTTTTTCACCTCCCATATGTCTGTGATTTAATTATAATGAAAACTGTCAAGGAGATATTTTAAATCACAGGGCTTTGCCAATGTTTTCTGGCACAAGCATGGAAATTTTCTGTGATAATCTTTTCTCTGACTTCAAATTTATATTAATGGACATAATTTCTCAGGCTGCCTTCCTAAGAGGTACTAGGGATCATGATTGAAAGAGAAATAAACTATATATCGCCTACAGCAGTGAGCAGCTGGTGTTTTAACTCTCTGAATACAAACTTAAGATAAACAATTCTGGCTTTATACGACAAGGGCCTTTATGGCTCAGACACTAACAGCACCTAGCTTACCCAAGTAGACCATAAGGATTGACATGAAGAGATTATTACAAGACTAACTGCATTAGAAAGAACCTGCCATTAAGTGAGATAGTGCAAAAAAGTTAAGGAAGTTTGAAATGGTCATAGAAACAATTGTTTTCCAAGCAGAGAAATAAAACCATAGAATGTCATCTGTCTTAATGCCTATGTACTTTTCAAGATTCATTCATCAAAATAAAATAGAACCCACACAATCCTGCAATTTATACATTAGCTATTCATAGAGTTCTACTTCTGATATACATCCCTGAACTCTCAGTCTTAACCCAAAACACTTGAAATTTCCTATTTTACTGCCTCATATGCCATTCCTTCTCTTACCTTATTGCAGCCACACTCTACCATGCCTTAGACAAACGCACCCACCATCTATTTCATCAGAAGCAACAGACCCCCTACCTTCTTACCACCAAGCAGTGGACCTTATATGTGGAGGGGAGTGGAAATGGGTTTCTGCTCAGGGTGGCTGCGGAAACCCCAGATACCCTTATACAACAGATATGACACCCTGGAATCTGAGCACCAGGGAAATGAGAATGTGGATGAATGTTGGAGGGATCACCTAGAGCAGGATAGCCTACGCTAGGCATCACAACCTCTCAATTTGAGTATTAGAAAATTAAATAATGTTATTTGTACCTCAGTGTCTTCTATCTAAAGTCAGTCTTTCATTTAGTCCTCAATGTTCAATCAGTCAGTCAATCAGTCAGACATGTTGTCCCAATTTTCAGAGATGTTTCATTTCCTGCTCTGGTCACCAGACAATTTCTAAATTGTATAGTAACTACAAGGCCTTCAGTTGCGAGGATTGGGATTAATTACACTGCAGAATCTTACTTCTCCATTGTGGGCATGACTTAATTTAGCCATGTCGCCTAGCTATGAATAATATTAGACAAAACAGTACATTATATAACATACTTGTCATCTATATGAAATCTGACCATTACTGGGGGATTTAAAAACACATATAAATTTATAATGAATAGGTCAGCAGAACACTCATGGCAGTGCTAGCATTCAACACTTGGGTAAAGTATATATATTCTAACTAATGAATGAATATATAGAGAGTAGATCTATTAGGGCCCAGTCTGTGGTTAATAGCAACATAAAAACAGATGACACATAATAGTCACAAAAACTCAGCTTTCAGAAGGATGAGTCATATTCATTTGGCAGATTTTTTTATTCTTCAGATCCTTGGCTACATTTTTTTCATTCTTTAAGTATTACCTGATGTTCATAAAACCAGAATCTGTTCATCACAGACAAGGACACCATTTGTGCATAATGTTAAATTTTATAAAGCTAGGCCCAGGCCATTGAGAATTCTAATCATCCTCATTCTAATAGACTTTGTAAGAACTAAAGTAGTCTCAGAAATAAAAATATAAAAGAGTTCTCAGAACTAGTTATGGAAAGATAAAGGAGAAAAAATAGATGAGACTAGTCCACTTCTTCCAGTCATGCATACATATGTCTTCAGACTAAGGTTTTTTATTTATACCTCCTAGCAAACAGTACACCATCTGCACAAAACATCTGGGTAGAGGTGCAATTGGTGCATTGTTTTTTGCAAACCTAGTTCTTTAAAAACTGGACAACTCACTGATCACCATCTAATTGCAGAACTGCTGCTGTAAAATATCCATGAATGCAAAATAATAACAACTGCATGTAGGAGGCAGATGGTACAACCTAGTCCCCCAACATAAAAGCAACTTGCTGTCTTTTGAATAAGGAAAACATTTCTGAGTCGTAGGAAACCTATAAAACCATTGTATGGAATTCTTTCTGGGTGTCTTAGGTACTAGGTTCTATTTATGCATTTAGGAACATGATTGACACTTGTAATTCTCTCATCAGAGGGAGAAACACATATAAGAAAGTGTATTATTGTAACATGTGAAGTAATATACTCATATATATTTAATACAAACACTATTTCTGCTGCCATGTGTTAGATAAATTGATTTCACATTTGAGGTGGTGAGGTAGGAGGAACATGTCTTCTATATTTTGCAGTTTGAGATGAGCATCATACACTTTTCAGTTCTCAGGTCAACCATGAGAGAATGTACTTCTTGTATACAAACAAGCAAAAATTCCAAGGTGCCAGTACAGCTCGGTATGGCCTTTATTCCAGAGGCACAAATACTTTAAAAAATAACTTTTGCACAGGTAAGGAAAATGTTTAGAGAATATAAACTGAGAGCTTGACCATGATTCAGAGAAAGCTTGTGTCAGACTCCTATTTATCTAATACCTGTTTAATAATTCATGTTTGACTCCTGACCAGAACACGTAAATGGTGATTTGGCAGTGAATACAGAAGGGAGCACCCAGGAGGTCTTGAGCTGCTATTTTAAGTAGCTAAGTTGTGGACATATAAATCTTATACAAGTAGTTAAAACTGAAACAAGGCTTTATCATTAATCCATGAGGTTTGATTTACTTTGAGTGGCATTTAACCCAAACTTATAGAAAATTAATGCATATTTTACAGTTTCATAATCACCTTGATATTCCAGGCTCTGTTTATGTTTCTAAGTATTAAGAAAGCGAGTTAGTGCCCTAGATTTTATTCCTAATATTTCTAGACTAGATGTTTCACCTTTATTGTACCCTTTTCTACTGAGCAAGTAGAATTTGATGACTTTATTTCACAGTTGCTGCAAAGAAACAATAAACACTTCTCTGACTAACCAGAGTATCTAATCATCTTTGGCAATCAAAGGGTTTGTAAATGTCACTGCACTTTGTCACATCCTTCCAGCTGACAGTGCAACAGTGATGATTTCACTCAAGTGCTAAATTTTCTCGTTTGACCTCCAAGCTCAGCACACATGAAGAGTAAAGGAAACTGAAAGCTGGCATTTTCACACAGAAAATCCTTAATCGAAGTTGTCAAATGTGTTTGTTCCAGAGATATAGACTCTCCAATACATTTTAATTAAATATTTGATATAGCACATTTTGTCTAATTCATATGATTCTACCTGAATAGAATTTTTAGATCTGAGGTTAATACTTTCTTGTGTCCTTTTGAAATGAGCATTTTAAACTGTAAGATGTATCATATTGAGGGACATACAGAACTGATTTTCACCAAGAGCATGTACAAAATATAATCCTTATCATGGGAAGAAAGTAAGCTTTATAATTTGAAATATTTGCTTAATATTTAATTCTTTTAAACTCTGAGACTTTTTTTTTAGTGCTTTTTCCCACTTTATGTAACCTTAAAGTGTTATAAATGACACAGGAAATTTTAAATATTTTTTTACTTGAGTTACTGCCAGCATTCTATCACTTTTCTGCTTTTTCTTAGAAATTATGGCTAAGCAAGCAAACGTACATATACTACCATTTCTTATTCCCAGTAAAAAATAATATGAATTTTTTCTGTATTATTAATTACAGAAATCAACAATTTAGTCTAACTTTGCAGAAGTTCAGTAAAGTGTGAGTTTGAGGTTCAAAAGAAGAAATACAGAATCTTCAGGAGAAAAACAACAGCAAAACAAAAATCAAAAGTACTTTTCTGGTGTTGAATTTTGCAGTATGACTTGCAGTCACATGTGTCTAACTACAAGAAATATCTACTGTCCAAATGCACTGTCCAGACACCAGGTCCTGCACAGGGAGAAATGGATATAGCCTGGGCAGGATTCTTACTATCATAAAATCTACAGAAAAGTAGATGCGATCAATCATGCCTCACAAATGTCTATTTTTTAATTAGTTGTAAAAACACTCTAAGATAATGCTATCAAGTAGATAGATAGATAGATAGATAGATAGATGTACATTGTGGTTGAGTTTAATCCATTCCACACATGACAGTTTGTAATTTATAGAAAACAACATAGTGGTTTTTATTTGATTTATGGGCAATAGTGGCATGTCTGCGTAAAATGTATCAAAACATTGTATTAGTATTCTGTAATGGTCAAAAAAGCAAACTAAATGTCATTATTGACTTGGAAGGGTAAATAAAAAATATTTTTAAATGAATTTATTATCTGTCTGTTTCTTGCTTGACTTTGGAATCTATCTGGACCTTCTACTTAAAAAGTACACTAGAGTCAGAAAGACAGAGAAGGGCAACAAGAATGATCAAAGTAGTGGAGTAGCTTTAGTGTGATGAATGAGTAAATAGACTGGGACTCTATAACCTTGAAAGACAAAACTGAGAGTCTGTAACAGACTTTAAAATATGAGTGGCACAGTGAAGGTGAATAGAGATGATTGTTTACTTCTCATGATATAAAACCTATGAGATTTCTCATGAAATAACACTGACAGGTTTAGAATAAAAAAGAAAAAAAGAGTTAGATGAGAGAAATGCTAGATTTTAGAGAGAAATTAGAAAAATTATGGAAGAAGAAAAAAAGTGATGTATAAATAGCAAAATTAGTGTTGTCTTTGTTTTAATGATTTAATTTACAAATAGAAAGTGTGCAAGTTTGAGAAACAGGGTAATAGAAACAGGTGAAAAGCAGGAAACAAATTGAACAACTCTTGTAGGATTCCTGAATACAAGTCTTTTAATATGAACCTTTGAAAAGATCTGAAGAGAAAAAAGGTGTAGTACTGAAAGTCTAGTTATGTCTGTTCTTAAAACTTATGCACATTTCAGTGCCACATCCTCAAGAATCAAGTGTAAAACTCTAAATTCTGCCACCTCAGGAGAGATAGTACTCCTTAGAGGCACCATTCTAAAAGCCAAATGAGATGCACATATTCAGTGTTTTTACCTACAAATAAGGAGAAATATTTCCATTTTCAAGGTTGAAAAAGTGATCAGATATACTAAATCACACGGATTAACGCACTGTGTTCCTGAAGGAACCTGTAACTTTTTTGGTTTTCACTGCAGAGGCCATACATTATTTATGAACAAGCCAAGTAGTTTTATCTTCAAAGAAAGACCAGAGAATCTTGCTGACACCCCTGAGAGATGGCCTCTTTTTTTGATTTTATTTTTTTTTAATTGAATGATTTGCTTAAAAACTTCATCATGAACTTAAGAACCTGTCTTCAAGTACATTGTTTGGAAAAATCCTGGTTTTCTTTAGCAGTTTTTCAGCAAGCAATAAAGTGGAATCTTGCCAGGCAGAAAAAGTGAAGCCCATGTGATATTTATTAGTAGTATAAAAGAATTTCAAAGTAGCACATCTTACTATAGAGTTTTTGACAGTGCAGAAGTGTGAGTTCTGCTTTATCCACGTCAAGATAATTAAACCCCAACCCTGAAAACATGTTATATATAAGTAGCTTTAGATAGAATTAATATACCATAATTTTTATCCATTAAAAAATGCTTAAGCTAAGGCTGTATACAGCCTTACTATATAGGAGACCAAGGAGTGACAGAGACTCCTTCTAAAACAGTGATATGGGATTAATTGTGATTTGTAGAATTCTGTTGCTCTTGTCTGAAAAGGAAATTATTTAGAACATCCAGACTGATACTTAGATCTATCCAGACCTGTGGATTACTTTAATTTTTAATGAAGTATCACCAAACAACAATTTCTCAAAAATACAGGTGGAAAGTGGCTCAAATACATTACCATCTGTTGATGCCTTTTTTTCTGGTTTGACTGTATAAATTACTAATTCAGAATTAAACATCTACATTTTACTGTTAAAATTAGATGAATGCCACTCACCCTTACCTTTTTATTGCTAAGGTTAAACACTGAATTAAATTGTTTCTAAAAAAACCTGGTGTACCTCTCTTTGCATCTTCTGCTGCCTAAATATGTTTAAATACTTTGTCGCTCTTGTAAAATAAAGGCATTAAGATTTTTCTCTCTCACAAGGATAATGAAATTTAAAATGCACCCAAGCAAAAAGGACAAGAGTCAACATGATAAATCTACAGAATTAAAGTTTTATCATTATAGTCAATATAATACTGGTGTACATAGTAGTTCATTGTAGTTATTTTATATAGGCATAATTGTATTGCCTTATTTTTCTGTCTTTGTTTCCAAAACTCAGACAATGCATTCCAGAAAATAAATGAGGGCTGGCTGTACATTTAGACACATACTGAAACTGTATTAATCTCCTTTCCACATATGAAAAATCATTCCATTGATACAAAATGACAATGACATTACATCTAATAGATACAAAGAAAATAATGCTCAGTCCCACTTAGATAGATGTTCCAGTTTTCAAAATTACACAGTTCTACAGATCTGTCACTGTGGGGCAGGAAAGAAACCCAAACTTTTAAATGAAACAACCACACAGTATTTTAGACCACACCTGGTCTGGTGAAAGGTGTCCCTGCTCATGGCAGTGGGGTTGGAACCAGATAATCTTTAAGGTTCCTTCCAACTCAAACCATACTGTGATTCCATTCTATATTTCAACACCTTTTTAAAAGAAAAAAAAAAATCCCCTTTCAACAAAGAGAGGATCTATTTTATTTGACAGCAATTAAAAATATAGACCTTCATTAGTTTGTACTAATGTCACATTTGTACACATGCTGCAATAAGAACTAGATATTTTGGAGTAGAGAATAATAAGGCATAAACTAAGAGGTTTCCTCAGCAGGCTATGTTGTGCAATGGTATCTGTAAAAGCATTTTAAAAGGGAGTACAAAACAACTGAAAATACTATACTGCCTGACAAGCTTCAAATATGTTAGACAACAAAGGCTAATTTAATGCAGAAAATAAACAAAGCCCCCCTAATTAGTTGGGGGGGGGGGTGTTTTTTGTTTGTTTGTTTTTGTTTTTGTGGTTTTTTTTGCTTATTTGCTGATTTCAAAGAGTATCTAGTTAATTATCACTAAACACAGACCCTTTTGTTGATTCTGTTCTCCTTCCCACTGGTTCTTCATACCTTTTGCTTTTTTTTTCACTTTGCCTAATAAATCATCAGACATACAGTAGAAGACAAAGGAGTAATGTATAAAAGGACTGGACATTGATGAAATGCATTTGAGGATTTTAATCTCTGAGAAAGCTGAACAGGGAACTTAGGTGAGTGATGGGAAAGCAGAGAAGTTTCTCACACCTTCCCACTGTCAATAGAAAGCAGTTATGGTGGTTTCGATATGTATTTAAGTGTCAGGGATTTATCTTTTACATATGTTACTACCAAATTATTTTTTTTGTGTGTGTGATTAGTACCTTTATTTTTGAGGGGGAGCGAGTTTGTATGTGTATTTCAGGATGTTGACCAGACTTGACATCAAAATATACATCTCAATCTACTAACAAAATTTTGAACCATCATCCTCTTTTTTATTTTCAGAACTAATTAAAATTCCTCACCATTCCTTATAATGCACTGATTCCAATGAAAATACTCTTAG
Source organism: Scytalopus superciliaris (assembly GCA_013400415.1). Classification (NCBI taxonomy): domain Eukaryota; kingdom Metazoa; phylum Chordata; class Aves; order Passeriformes; family Rhinocryptidae; genus Scytalopus; species Scytalopus superciliaris. Next base: position 71,252 of record VXBX01000362.1, read on the forward strand.
CTATCCAATGTGGAAATTGTGAAAATCTTTCAGTAAACATTTTCTCCCAGCTGGGCTAAAAAAGATACTTTTAACACTATTACTACCACCCGTTTGGTTGCAGATGGTTTTACTCTCTACGATGTAACACAGTTCAGATTTTGGCTGGGAGAGAGTTAATTTTCTTCACAGTAGCTGGAATGGGACCTGTGTTTTAGATTTGTGTTGAAAATGTGTTGACAGTATAGGAATGTTTTCATTACTGCTGAGCAGGGCTTACAGAGCATCAAGGCTTTTTCTGATCTTCATCCCCCGCCACCAGTGAGGAGGCTGATGGTGCACAAGGAGCTGAGGGGGGACACAGGCAGAAAAACTGACTCCAGCTGAACCAATGAGCATTCCATACCATATGGCATCATGGTCATTGAATAGAGCCAGGGAAGGAAGCAGGGCATATTCGGAGTGACGACGTTTGTCTTCCCAAGTTGCTATTAGCCTTGATGGACTCCTGCTTTTCTGCAGATGGCTGAATTACTGCTTGTCCATGGGAAGTAGTGAATTAATTCCTTATCTTGTTTTGGTGGTGTGCACAGCTTTTATTTTACCTATTTGACTGTCCAGAACCCATGAATTTTTAGTTTTACCCTTATGATTCTCTCCCCCATTCCACCACGGAGAGAGGAGTGAGAGAGTTGCCTCTCACTGAACTGCCAGCTAGGGTAAGACACAATGCATAGATTCCTAGCATTTACTTTGGAGAGTAAGCTTTTGCATAAGAGTGGTTAATATCCATGACTAATAATTCTGTAATTGGAATGTGTGGGAACTACTGGACATCCTTTAGATTGAAAAAGCAGGTGAGATGAATTTCTAGGAATATCACTTTGAAGACCTGCCAGGGAATGTGATTTCAGAAACAGGACAGGTTGATGAACTGGGGCCGCTACATACATTTTTTATTCAATCACTTTTCTATCTGTCTATAGGTAGTGGTTGACAACTCTATCGAACTTACGATGCCTTGGTGCCTGTTATGGACATAATGATAATTGCTAGCAATACAAACTCTTACAATTCACTGTTATAAAGAATGAAAAACACGACTGTATTCATTAACAATAATAATCAGTACTAAGAGCTAAAAGTGATTAGCAGGTAAATGTATCTTAGGTGTAATAATTTAGCTGATTTCAAAAGATAAAGAGCAAAGACAGCTTTGTTTTTAGAATTGATACCACATTAACATTTCCAGGAGTCGTCCAGATAGGTTGAAATTAATAGGATCAGTCCTGTGTTGAAAGTAAGGCATATACTTAAATTCTTACCTATCTGGAATGTCACTATGAATCCTTTCACATTTAAATGTATGGCACTTTTTTTTTTTTCCCCTACCAAAAAAAAGCCAATATAAAAGGATTAATGTGCTGTGAGGATGTGAATAGGCACATGAAACTGGATTAGGCATTTTTCTAGGGAAAACAAAAGTCAAGAAAACTATTGAAGAAGATAAAACAAGTTGCTTTCAAACAGAATTTGTGTAGGATCTTTGACAAATTTTGTCTTCTTATTAGTGCACTCTGAAAATTTGGCATGATAGGTCTTTCATAACAAGTTATGAAGAACAAGACATTTAGCAGGAGTTACAAATAACCTCAGACAAATTTCTCTGCTTACACTAACTTGACAAATTTGGGTCTTGACATCAAGAAGGGAAATGAACCAGGTAAACTTTGCTGTGTAGGGAGGCTTTTGGTGAGAGCAGAGGCATATCAAAGATGTGGATTTTAGCAAATGATAGCGCTCCATTAAGTTCCAGTGAAATTTAAATAAGTTCAATAACTTAAGTGTTGAGGAATTAGTCATTGCAAGTGTATACCAGGATTTGCTTTTTTGGTAATAATCAACCATCATGCATTGTTTATTAAATTACTTTTTTGATTTTTGACTTGACAACAAAACAAGCCTGACCGTTTGAGCACAGAATCTCATTGTTGGCTAACATGTTTTATTTCATGCCAGTTCAATGCTTAAGGTAGGTGTTTTGTTTTTTGGATTTTTTTTCCCAGTAGAAACATGTCTGTGCTGAATCTGCAAGATGTGGCTATAACAGAAATAAATTTAATTCTCTAACTTTTACTTGCGAAGTTAAAAAGCCAATTGGCTGTGACTGTTTTTTTTTTTTCTGCATGAAACATTTTTATTCACACCCAACAGAAATTCATTTTTATGGGTCAAAAATACATTTCACTCCCTACAGAGCTTAATCAAGTGCCATAGAATCTCCAGGCAGGTTATGCTTTTGTGAATTTGTTCCCTATCATGTATGTACCTAAACAGCAATCATAATCAGCCTTCATCTGTAGAGGCTAACTGGATAATGCCCAATCATTCTACACTTTTCCACACTCCCAAAAGTTCCAAAAGCTTATGTCAATCTAACCACATCATACTTCTGAGCACTCAATCATTTATCAGAAGAAAACATTGTGTAACAGGAAAATATGGTCAGACATATTAACTTTTTCATTAGGTTCTGAACTAATTACTAACAGGAGGAGAAATATTTCTTTTTGATTAAGTAAACAGCATCAGGATAGTGTCCTCTAGTCGTGGATGATAACACAGGATAAACCTTTTGACAATTTGTGGGAAAATCGCCAATTCTGAATGGAAAGGGTGAAAGAAGAGTTTGTGTTCTATTGTCTGATACTGTAAAAGAAAAGAAGGAGTTAAAGAACTATTTTCTTTGTGTAATGCAGCTACATCTGTATTAGAAGATTGTAGGTTTTGCACCCCTGGGATTAGAGTGTGAATTCTACCTCTGAGCCGTGGTTGAATCAATATGAGATATGGGTTTACTCATTGCAACTGTCCCCAAAATATTGTTCCTGGCAATTCCAAAGGTCAATAACTTTCAACACTTCTCTTTGACCTGCACTTATTCATGTGTCTGCAGCACAGTTCCTTACTTCACAGTTAAAACTATCTCTGTTCACATAGCATCTTCTTGACACAGCAGTAGAAGGGAAAATTTTCTTTACGAGTTTTTCATGCACTCACTGCAATGGAAAGAGGAAGGAACCCTCTGGAAGCTCTGATCAACCCTATCTGCAAAAGCAGCACCTATTTCTAGCTTCAACATATATACCTATGGAATTATTTATACAATCCCCCTGTGCCAGTCTTTATTCCTATCTATGTCAAACATCACTCCTTAATATTTTCTAAGTCAACCCTACAATTAATGTCAAATAAAATTTAGTCATTTCTCTATACATTACCCTTAAGTTCTGTCAGCATTCATCAAAATAGCCAAATTATACTATGTTAATGCAAAAATTGTTGCTGACTAATGACTGGCAAAAGCTATGCAGCCCACTTCCTACTACTGAGGAGTAGTGGGAGAAAATCTTCATGCATCTCATTCAAAACTGCAATGCAACAAAAGAGTTGCATACTTGTCTTTTTGTAGCATAATTCCTGTTGAATAACGCAGTATTTCTTTTTGAGGTGTGACAGTATAAGGACCAGGAAAAGGAAGATGTTTTATTCCTGCTTTTTCCATTTTCTTTGGTTTCCAAAACATTTTTCCACAAAGACTGGTGTCTGTATTTGGTTTTTTTTATTATCTTTATTTCTTAGATTCAACACCACCATGCAAACTGACAGCGTTATGTAACCATATTTATTTGACAATATGCCAAAGTTTGCATCCCCAGTACAATGTGCATGAGTTTCAGGTGTTAGTGTGTGTTATCCCAAATCATTCTTTTCAACATTTTGATGAAGATCTAATTTTTATGAGATAGAAGATCTTAGCTGTATGAATGTGCACAATATTGTACTGCTTGACTTGAAGTTTTGGCTAGAATAGGTGCAGGCTCATTGTTTCTTTCATTCTACTCCTGTTCCTGGCATTCCAGTGTTGGATTTTCTACCACAGCTATCCAAGAAGACTGGAGTAGAACTTTTCCATTGCTTAAGTACAGCTAAATTTTTATGTCCCAAGGATCAAGGTAAAAATAAAATCCCTCTGAAGATATTATTAAGACTTTCCAACAATAACACAATAATTCTTTCTTCTCCAATGCTGTAAGATGAGTGTCTAAGTAAATCAAGCTAAAGGCACTCTAAGCATTGCATTTAGTCCCAGTTTTGTCCTCCATCTCAAGTGCTTTGTTTCCAGCATTTACACCATTATACCTATATTTATTTCAATGTCAGTGAAAGAATACCACAGAAGAATATATTTCCAATAAAGTTTGAAAATACCTCATACTTTTCTGTCTTCCTCAAGTTTTCTTTGCTTGATTCTATAGTTAAGCCCCAATAGCTAAGAAAACAAGACAACAATAAGAGAAAGAAGACAAACATCTATGACTCAATATTAGTCAGTATTTGATAATGATCCCTTTTAGAACTGCAAAAGGTGATTTGTTTATAACACTTAATTGTGTAATGATGTCTTTACATGACACTCCATAAGAAGCAAAAACTACTGGAAAATACAAGTTTATAAAGCAAAACAAAACCTACCATGCCATGTCTTGTAAGTTAACAAAAGTTGAAGACAGAAAAAAACCCCACCCTATTATTTCTTCCTTCTGGCCAAAGTGAGACTGTTCTCCATAGTATAATTTTTTGGTGCTTGGCCAGTCTCAAATTATTCTAACAATGGGGCTTCCACTACTTCCCTTAGGAAGTGTAGCCATAGATGACAATTTGACACCTACATTACACTTTAGTCCCTAGATGACACAGTTCAATGTAATGTGACATGAGATTTATTGTGATGGACTCCAACATTTGACAAGCTCCAGTGCAATGTAATGTGCTGTGAACTGTTGATTTAAACAATGTTTACCAAAACCACTGTAGCTATAATGTAGTGTGGTTGCAAATCTTTGGAAAAAATAAAAGAAAGAAAGGAAAGAAAAGAAAAATAAAGAAAAGTAAAGAAAATTAAATAACTCTAAGGATTAATTTTACCTATAGTACAATGATGGGTATTGGAGAACACTCCACACATAAATTTTATCTGCTAGGCTCTAGGCAAGATGAAAAGACTAGGAAAAAGTTAAAGCTTAAATTTTGAATATTGAGAGACTAAGGGCTGGATTGTGAAACATGATTAATCTCAAAGAGATGAAAATAGGAACCTATAGGAAGCAAATAGGAAATAGGAACCAAAATATGCTTTTATGTTCAGGAGCTCACTGCCTTAAAAAACCCAGGTCATAGATTTTAATGTCAGGTGTTTGTACAGATTTTAACTACTGGCTGTACAAACCTTTGTGACAGCACTAGGAAAGGATGCAGAGGTGAAGGAAGAAAAATTGATTTCTGATAGTAGTGATGGTAGGGTATTAGCACTGATCAGTGGGTTTAAGTATGATCATATTGTAAACAAACACTACAAACAAACAATAAATAGGCAAGCAAGGGGAACTGAGAAGTCAGGAAACCCATGGAGAGAAACCAGTGGAATGTGATTGGCACAAACATACTAGTGTATCAAGAGTACTAGTTAAAATGGAAAGGTTTTGCAGGAGCCATCAAGTCTACCTCATACAGAGTCTAATGATAAAGACACTCAAGCATGCTCAGTCCTACAGCTACTGAACCATAACTTGGAAGCTGACAGAATACAGGTTTTGTCACAGAACTGATTTTATGATATATGACAGCTCTTGAAGTCATCTAATCTAATTCCTACAAAAATATGCTTTCCTCTCCAGACTACTGTGTTGTTTTGTCTCTCCTGTTGCTCAGCAGCCAATTCTTTATTGTGTCTGAGGGGTTTGTAATCATGACCCAAGAAGTCTGTGGAGTTAGAGACCATAAATAGGATCTATCTTGTCTTTATGGTCTGTGAATCACTTCTTCCACTTGAGCAACTCATTCATCTTCACATGGAAGAAATAGTTTTGACTTCTTACAGCAAATGAAACATACAAGATTCTTTACAGGTCACAGTCACAGAAACCAGTGGTTCAATCATTTATCTGAGTATGTATTCTTACAATGCTATGGTACTGCAACTAGACTCTTCCTCAGTGGCCAGAAGGTGAAAGGCCCTCCTGATTTAGGGCTGCCCCTTTAGACTATGACAGTGAGGGAATGTCAGTTCCAACAGCCAAATACTCAAAAGAGAATGAGGCTTCAGAGGATCATGTACCCCCAGGTGAGAGGGTTTTCAACAGAGTCAAATGGAAGACTTATTTGGCACCAGAATAAAAGCAAAGCATAAATCTGAAACAACACCCTCATGAAAAACTTCCTTGCTCTCTCTGTTTCTGCATGTCTTGTTTATGAATTCAGGTGATATTTGGGATTATTGTTTGTTATGCTTAAAATGATAATATATAATTTTCTTTTT
>VXBX01000362.1:79134-101653 GCA_013400415.1 Scytalopus superciliaris
AGGCTGATTACCTAAGAAAAAAAAAAAAAAAAAGATAGAAAAAAAGATCATTTGATACTTCTTTCAAAAGCTGACATACCCGACCCTCGGTCAGACACAGCTCAGTCATTTCTATGTTCTGACATAGCACATATCCATCTTTCCATATTATCTTGTACTTCAATATTAAAAAGACACACGAATTTGAAAAAATAATAACTTCTTGCTTCAGACAAGAAAATAAATGGGAACTCTACCCTTGAAAAGGCAAAATATGATAATACTGATAAATAGAGAGGAAGAGTGCAATTGAAGTTGTATATAAGATAGTTCTCATTAATTTTTGTGTCTCCAAATAGTCTCCCTAACTGCATTGGGGAGGATTTTGTATTATCATATGGTTTGCTCAAGATTGTTCACTTCAATGAATTTTTGAACTATTGATATCATTATACTCACTGTTTCTTGAATTGCAAGTCTCCATCTTTAGTGCTCAGAAACACAGAGATAATCTGTAAAAACCCTAATAAAATTCCTTTATTTAGAAAATCATACTACCTTTCAATTTTTTAAAAATAAGTAAATTAAAAGTCAATAGCTGGAAAATTCTCTTTCCTTATCCTTCTTTCGCTTTCCTTATTTCTTCTATTACTTGCAGTTAAAATAGATGTAAAGCTGTACCTATAAGTTGAGTTTTCCTAGTTACTTCTACAAATCTTAAAGTTGTGTCACAGTGTTTCTTCTTCTGAATGTCAATATATAAACAACAAAGTTCAAAATAAAACTTAATAACAATGCTGCAATTGGAATTTGACCTTTCTAAACCTGAATATTTGAAGATACAAAACTCACTTGTACCCGCATAGTTTCACAGTCTTTTTTGAATTCTGTGTGTATAGACTGCAGTTAAATTTCTGTCTAAGAAAATGACAAAAGATTTTTCTCAAGAAGTTGCTTCTCCAGAACCTCAAACTTGGCCTTGTAAACTTCTCTGAGGTTATTCAGGATCTAAGAATATAACATCATGTCATGAATCTGACATTCTCATTTTAATAGCTACATTATAATGGGTTAGAATCCAACATGCAAACTGCTCATTTCAAGGTTGTTAAATGTGAGACACATTGAAAAAATGTCCTAACTGTCATCATAATCATGGCTGGGCTTCACGAACAAAGATTTGGGAAGGGCTCTACCCATGCTTGCTGCAAGCACGCTGGTGGCTAACAGAGCTAATGCAAGATAGGCAAGTCTGGTCACAAAAGGCACAGTGGAGTCTCCTCAGGCTGTATTGGAGAGGCACAGCTCTTTCTGATTTGTCTTTTTTCTTCGAGGTTGATCCTACATACACTCTCAAAGGAAGCAGCAGGGTTATAGATGGTGTGCCTCCATGCCTCCCGATTGGAGGCCAGAGCGNTAACTGTAGCTATCTACTAAATACTTTGTGAATTTTGGTTCCTTATTCTCTGGGGCAGAAACTGCAGTTTCTCTGCATTGTGTACTGTTACACATGAGTAGTAAGAAGTTTATAAAAATTACACCAGTGCACAGACAACAATACAAGTCCTTCAATAGAAGCAAAATTTTATGAACTAGATGCAAGATAAAGCATGAGTTTAAAATTTATTTTCAAAATTGGCTAAGCAGAAGATTATATTATCTGAATAGATTGTAGTTCTTGGATATCCCTTCTGCTCTGTACAGAATCAGAAGAATAGAATAGTCTGGGTTGGAAGGGGTCTAGTCCAACCCCCCAGCTATGCATGGGGACATCTTCAGCTAGGTTAGATAAGGTTGCTCAGAGTTTTGCCCCCCCTACCTTGAATGTTTCCAGGGATGGGGCATCTACCACATCACTGGCCATCTTTCATATGAGTCACCTTTCAAGTACTAGTAGGACACAATAAGGTCACCCCAGAGCCTTCTCTTGTCTAGGCTAAACAGTCTCAACTCTCTCAGCTGTTCTTCATAAGAGATGTGCTCCAGCTCTCTGATCTTCTTCAGGGCCTTTTTCTGGACCTGCTCCAACAGGACCATGTCTCTCCTGTGCTCAGGACCCCCAAACTGGATGCAGTGCTTCAGGCTGTCTCACCAGAGTGGACCAGATGGGCAGAATCACCTCCCTTGACCTGTTGAACATGCTGCTTTGGATGCAGCCCAGGGCACATTTGGATTTCTGGGCTGCAATCTCCCATTGCCAGATCTTGTCCAGCCTCCCAAAGTCCTTCTTGTCAGGGCCACTGTTAATCCTAATTTTTCAGCCTGTATTGATATACTGGGGATTGTCCTGGCATAAGTTTTCCCTGGGCCCATTTCTTGAGATTATCCAGGCTCCTCTGGGTGGCATCCTGTCCTTCAGGTGTGTGATGTCACCATTTAGCTTGGTGGTGTCTGCAAACTTGGTGAAAGTGCACTTGATTTTGTTGTATCTGTCACTGGTGAAGACATTAAACAGTTCTGGTCCCAGTATGGACCGCTAAGGGGACCCACTTCTCAGTGATTTTCATCTGCACATTAGGCTGTTGGCAACTATGCTGTGGATGGGACTGTCCACCAACTCCTCCTCCACCACCAAACAGTCCAGTTCTGTAGTTAGTGTTCTTCTTCATTCCAGAAGAATATACTGCTGAAAATGTTACTGGTTATCTGCATTAGGACAAATGGGGAATCTTAATGCTTTCTTTTAATTAGCTGCTTTTTCTCAGTATTGCTTAATTACTGACTTGAAAGGGAAGAGAATATTGTATTTTCACATCCCCCTCCCCATTTGAAAATTGTGTTTTGGCACCCTTTTGCACTCTTGGAAATTGCTGCATACAAATTTATTTCCTTCGCTAATCATTTCTGACTGCTGGTGCCCTGCTTAGAACTTTCTTTTTCACCTGAATAATCATATGAGGATAGAATCATTGCTTGGAGCTTGCCTAAGGCATCACATCTCAATACAGAAGCTTTCCTGAGCCCTGTTTTCACAGCAGTATGCATTCTCACTGCAGAACAGAGTATGCATCTGCTCAGACAGATTCCTCTGTTCAGCCACTACAGCGTTCAGAAACCCAGAGGGTGTTTTCTTTGCTTTCACTCCCTTTCTTTCTATTGTCTATGAGTCATTCTTTCACAGTTCCTTTCATTTCACTTTGCTTTTGAGCAATGCCTTGATCAAACCATATAGGAGTTCATTAGATGTAAGTCTTATCGTTCTAAGTAATATTTTCTACTCTAGTTCAGCTGTGCTTACAACAATGACCCAGCGAGGGCCTGTGCACTCTGAACTTCTTTTGGAGTCATGACACAATATCATTAGTATTATTAGCTCTCTATTTAGAAACACAGATTCATTGAATTTCAAAATAGAATTTACAGTCTGACTGAATTTGGATTCAAAAGTAAATGACTACTTACTGTTCATTTTTTAACTTGTTTTATTTTTTAACTAAGAATATACATACATGAAAACTCACCTGGTAATTATCAAACTATTACTTATTTTTTTGTTTTTCTATTTACTCGATTGTGCTTAGATGACCCTTTAATTTTCATTTAGACATCTGAAGTTATTTTACAGTATCAAAAGCATGTGAAAGTCAAATAGTATGTGTTTTACTGCATGATAAACATTAACAGACAGAAATGCAGCACAGAATCTGTTAATGATCCTAGTAAGGTGGGCTTACCGCTTATGTCAGTGGTGTTTGTACAGCATTTGTTTTCTCATGGAAGCACTGCAGGTTTGCCCACAACTGTGCATTCAATTTCATGACCTTTTCATCTATGAAAAATCTCACTAGGTTTAGCAGGGATAACTCTTGACTTTACATGTCTTTTTGAAGCAATTAATGAGTTCATTAGTGTACTCCAGACTGCAGGAGAAGAGAGTAATGTAATCTATGCAGATAATCTTTTGGTTAAGAGTTCCATCAAAGACAGACAACACGGTTCAAATATGGTTAAGAACAGTATCCAGAAATGCTTTAGCACATAGACTTATTTTAAGACAAGACACCAAAAAAAGAAATTTTTCTAACATGTAGCTCAAACTTGGGAGACAGCCTAGATATTCCCTCCCTTCTTACTTCCCAGGAGTCTCATCCAAGATTCTGCTGATAGGCAGTTATTAAGAGAAAATGTGGTTCAAATGTTAATATAAACTAACTGAGTCTTTCCATAACCATAAGCAAGATTTGCAGGTAAAGGAAATACATCGAGTGACAGGTAACTTTTCTGGCACAGCAAGCATTCCTTCAAATCTGAAAGAAAAACAAAAAACTTCAGACCTTAATGCCAGGTTTTGATACTTTTAAAAAGTTTATCAGTTAGATTGTTGAGAGGGAAAAGTATATTCCACACAAAGTAGGGAGGATTTAAATAATAGGGATGTGGTGGTTATTTTCTATGACAAAGGTAACAGGAATTTTTATAACATACAGCAAAGAGCAGGATGCAGAGCATTATAACGTAGGATAAGAAAGTGTGAAAAAAAGGTTATGGTATGTCACAAAAACATAATTTCTGCCCATGATTTGGCATCTGCAGGATTAATGGGTTTGAGTTCTCAGGCTCACATTTCCAAGGCTTTTGTAGCTCTGTCTGAGTGAGACATCCAGAGTTGGGTGGTTATTTTTCAAGATGTAATTTTCTGCTGATAAATAGCTGACCCTTTGATTAGGATTGCTTGTCTAAGCATGTCAGGCCCAGACTGTGACTCCAGTACCAGCATCCCCAGAGTCTGGCAGCTGGGGTCATTCCCTCATCTACATGGCTGTGTTTTGTCTTCAGCCCTCACCTGGCCATGTCCTTCTCTTGAGAGTAGTTGAAATTGCAACTATGTCTCTTTTCCCACCACGTTTGCTGGCTCGGCAAATAATACCATCCCTGGGCAGACCTGATGCTGTTTAAATGCCTAGATAATCAGGACCGTAATGTCAGTGTGTTACATAACATTTCTTTAGGCCTTTATCTCATAGGTGCATCACATTACCAAATCAGTGCTGTGGCATTCCAATGTCTTCCTTTTTTTTTTTTTTTTTTTTAATTTCAACTTTGTAAATAAACCTTTATCTTGAAGCCATCGTGGACAGTGTTCTCCCACTCTGAGTTGGTACCCCTTTAGTTTCTATTCTTTACTTTGAACTCAGAATCTCAAGTTATTTTTCTCTTTTTGCTCCCCAGAGCCATAGGTGTCAGGGAGGGCCATCAAAGCCCAAACTGAGACCTCCTCATGTCATTCCTAGGAATGTGACTATGCCTATGAATGCAACAGACAGTCTCTAGACATCTGTTGCATTTTTGCCTGATCACTGTACCAACCACAAACTCCACCATAAGAGACATCACCTAACGAATACAGCTAAAACTTTGTCTCCAAAGAATATTTTGGGCCAAATTAATTTGCAGATCTACATATGCTGAATTTGATATTTATTTTTTAGGGATAAATTTTTTTCTGTTGTTTAGTAACTAGTTAAAAAGACAATTTACAGCTCCCCTGAGATATTGTGATGAAGAAAGGTGCCCAAGCATCCTCCTGAATGTCATTGTTATCCTCCAGCAGGGGTGATCTCTCAGTCAGTCTATGGACTACTTACAATTCAAGGTAATTTTTCAACAACAACCTCTGTTACTATTCTGTTAAAATTGACATCCATGAGGCATATTTTACGAGACTTGCCAATCTCTGAAAAAGTACTATTGGAAATAAACCAAACAAAGCATAAATGGCAAATATTGGGAAAGAGAGTAGAGCTGATAGGGAATGGGTCATAAAGTTGAAGATTTGAGACTTGACGTAAATACCCTGAAAATGTGCAGTGTATTTAAGTACATGAAAAAGTGGTCTGTGTCAGCCAGCATATTGTTTCAGGAATTGACAGAAGGCGCCATAAAGCTTGCAAAGTGCTTCTGTAAAGGAAAGCAGCCCCCGGTGCCAAGCAGATAACTGATTCTTAAACAGCTGTTAAATGTTATATTCTAGACTTCAGCCCTAATAGAGAATTTGCCAACTAAAGGTGTGAATAATGATAAAAAAAAAAATTAATGTTTATACATTCTTTCAGCTAAAGATCCCTATGTTTTATGTGCACTATGCAACAATGCTTCAAAATTCATTAGTAATACAGATGCACAACTGAATAGTTTTTGTATATATAGAGAAATTTTATTAAAAATACTCAAATCTAAGTTTACAGAGTAAGTACTAAAAAAATTGGAATTAAATTCCTAGATTCCTATGCAACAAAAATAAAACGAAAAAAAAAAAGCTTTAGTATATTATTCAAACAAGATAATAATGAGACCAGTCAGATCGGACAGAGTGACAAACTTACCCTTGCAAGTGTGACATTTACCCTCTAGGCATAAGATTTTCAGCTTCATATATACTCAGAATCCTAATATTTTTTTAAAACATCTTGTTTTACTTGTATATATTCCCTGTCACATTATTTTAATGGACAGTTCTAATTGCCTCTGTATAATTTGTTACACTTTTTTATTTTTACCCATAATAACACTCAGAGCAGACTTAAGTATTTCTCTTTTCCTAACAAAGCATTATGCTTTGTGAATGTCCTCCTAAAAATACTGAAACACCCTTAATTCTGTTTGGGATAAAGTTTATTGCTTATAATGACAGGAAAATGTAATATATTATTTATGTTGTTGATCCTTCAGTTACGAATTCTGTTTCCCTATGGATTTCTTCCTTCATACATGACCTTAGTGGAAAATTATTTAAGTTAGGCATGAACTGTTCCTGGTCAAGAAAGAGGTTGAGGCCCTTCTACAGAAGTCACCCCACCTACCCTCAATTCCGCTTTTCAGGCCTGTCTGTCTATGATTGCAGAAAAAGTTTAAACAGTTCATGTAAATTAAACTATTATGTGATTATGGAAAGTGAGATGAATCCTGCATTCAATTTCCAAGTAATCTGCAGCACAAGGCACATTCTTATTTTTTTCCTCCAAAATACATCACAAGAGATGACGATATAAATAAGGACAATATAGTTTGGAATGGAAAGACTAAGAGTAAAGACTAAGGACCATGGAATTGTGGTTTGTAGAGTTATTGTATCACAAAATTTAGTTGGCTAAGATTTTGCTCAAAGTAATGAATGATTACAAATTCACTTTGCAACAATCGTATTTCAAGGCACCACTGCTTAGATCTTGTTCATTGCTTGTGAACAAGGAAGATTTTTAAGATTCATGTAGATCTATACTCTGACTCTAAAAGCTGCAGAAGTGATTTTATGTTGCCTCTCTCCCTGTCATACCTCTGATGCACCAAGTCCTCCCATTTGGCAAAGAGAGGATTTTGTAAAGAATCCATGAAACATCAAGCTCAGACTTTCTAAACCTTTGAGTTATGCTGTTTTGTTGTGGACATGGAAGACTGTCGTCACAAGTGGCAGTGCAAAAAGAACCATTATTCCTTCATAAAATTGAAGAAAACCAATAGAACATCAGGCTTTTTCCATGTGAAAACAAACAACCAATTTTTAGGTCAGGAAAGCTCCTGTGTAGTTTTTTCTGAGATTCCTCTCAGCTCATATTGCATACTGTGTCTTATCAAGTGTCTGAGTGCATAAAATGTTATCTATTGGACAAAAGACAATTTTATAAATAATGTAACAAAAGATTACAAATATATGTTTGTATTAGTGTATCAAGAATGACCAATGCTAACAGAAAATCTGCATGAACAGAGCATTAAGGTAGACTCAGTACAGATTCTTTTTAATTAGATGTGTTCTCTGTGTGTACATACAAATTTTTTAGATGGCTTGAACATGCCATATATTCATGTTTTAATTATAATAAATAAGAGTGATGTTTTAAAGAGTGAAACTTTAATATTAAATTCACTTCAACAGTAAAATAAAATCAGTAAGAGACATTGGTTCTTTCTTTGTGAAAAACAAATTAAATATTATGTACTATAAAAGTACCCAGAGTAACAATAAAATTCTAAAATCTATACAGGTTGATAGATAAAGCAAAATTTTGAAAACAAATAGAGCACCATTTAATGTCAGCATTCAAGTTTTTCTAATTCCTTTGAACAAAAGTAATTATTGCACTGAAATAAAAATCTCGAGAAATATGTGTTGCATGAGATGACAAATTTATTCCAGAAAGGAAAACAAAATAACAAGAAAAATAAAAACTCTTGCCACAGATCAGAGTACTATAGCTTTACTCATTAGAGTTCTGGCAAATTCAAAATTGTAAAATTTTTTTTTTTCCTTAATAGACAAATGTATTTCTTCTGAAGAATACTAAATAATGTCTATACTTCTGATATAAGTATTGATATGCTTAGCCATAAAGAATTTTCTCATGTAAGTTTTTATATACTTTTAAATTGTTTTACTGTTTTTAAAGGACTTCTGTCACACTGCTAGAAAGTGATGTAAGCACTAAGTGTGAGCCCAAGCTATTCCCTAAATGGTCCAAGGCTGTGTTAACTCCAAAAATTTATAATTATCTGTTGATTTTTGATTGTTTGTTTCTTTTGCTTTCACTTTTTCCTTTCAAATACTTTTCTTTTAGCATTAAATATACACAGCAAGTTGACCCAGTTCTGACATGATTATCTCATAGCTAAAAGTCTTGTATTCAGGAAATTATAAAAGGTATGGTTTCTAACACAAAATTGGATTAAATTTGTTGGAGGTTTTCCAAGCATATGATTTAAATATAAGTGCTAATGTCATAGATGGCTTTATAATGACATAGATTATATATAGTAATAGTGTTGAGCTATGGTTGTATAACCACTTCCACATAAAGGTCGTTTTCAGTATTAACTTTAAAGTATATGTTACTCTGAAAAACTGTCAATTTTCCAGGCTTTAATTTTCCATGTGTGATCTCAGCTTGTAATGAACATTTAACCATTTTTCCTTTGTGTGCTTCTCATTTGTTGTTTTGTTTTGTCTTTTTAGTTTGAGCAATTTTTTCAATACTTTTCTGAAGACACTTTATTGCACATAACCACTGAAAGCATATCTACAAACAGAACATGTAAGTGAAACTCAGGAAAGTATTTTTGCTTAGGATCCTTCACAGTTTCTTGGATATAGATTTGTCCATTACCATTTTGTTTTCTATTACAGGAAACATCCTTTGATTAAATAAAAGCATTGTCTCAGAAGAGGCCATAACTAGTTTTAAATCCCATAAATTTGACGATCGAGATAGTACATAGTATAATTATGTCTTTAGTTTCTTACAGTAAAAGTGAAGAACTTTTTCTCCAATATGTCCTGACAACTAGAAAAAGTGGCAGCTGCCCACGGTTGATTGGTTTATATAGAATTATAGTGGCCCACTACAGCAAGCCTCTACAATGGGCCCTGGAATGATTTATCAGGCACTGGTATTTGGCGCACACCTCACCCATGCTCTGAATCTGTCCTGGGATCCATTCCAACTGCATTATCCTTACCTGCCTTCCACCCATGTCCTTACAAACGTCACATAAACTCAGGCACTCAAAATGAAAGGAAATTATGACCCATGTTAATAAGTGTCTCCTAGTCCAAATCACCACAGTTGTGGAATGGATGTTGGAAAGAAATTGTTTTACATAGAGAAACAACTGTAGAAAGGAAAGCACTGTTGTACTTATCTACAGAAGCTATTTTTAAAATTCAAGATAAAGGGCAATGAATGAGATCTTATATACAAGGTATTTATATCATTCTGTAGAGCTGCATAGTGTGGATATATTGAATTCCAGAGTAGAGTTAAAAATGCATTTAAATTCTCCAGGTGCATTCCCTCAGGATATATAAGCAATCTCCTTTGCAATTCTGAAAATGCAATGTTCCCAAATGCATTGCAAATGTTGATTGTTCACACTTTTCTATGGGAGAAATCTCACATTTATCTCCCTCCTCACTGTTACTCCAGAGTCCACCAAAGCTCTAAGTGGGAGAATTGCCAAAGTTTGCAAGCCTCAAAGTGACAGGTATTACTGATAAAGAACAAAATGTGCCAAGATCTCATTCCCATCCATTACAACCATAGTGGGGGCCATTCAATTAGACACATTTTTTAATTACTTGAGCAGTAAGATAAACTACTGCTTTACCATGGCATGGTGCTCATCACTTTATGTTCTGATGATGGGACTGCATGAGGCTGGACATGGCAGAGCAATGTTATTCCTCAGCATCATTAGTCTAAGGTGGGCCATGTCCTGGGAATTTGTAAGCAAATGATGCCCCCTTGTGCAATGGTATCACTGAGCACAATGCCTGTAATTCTGAAATAGTGTGGATTATTGGAAACAGTCTTTCTATTAAAATGTTATGTAAAGAATTTCCTTACTTGTTTTTAAATCCCAGCTTCTTAAATTTAAAATAATTTCAATACTACAGAGTATTTTCATGAACTGTATTTCAAATTTTGCAGAAAGGAAACAAC
This sequence comes from Scytalopus superciliaris, assembly GCA_013400415.1. NCBI lineage: Eukaryota > Metazoa > Chordata > Aves > Passeriformes > Rhinocryptidae > Scytalopus > Scytalopus superciliaris. The sequence continues at coordinate 89,547 of VXBX01000362.1, forward strand.
TTCGGCCTTTTTTTTTCATTAATGAATAGATCCTAAACTTATTCTTTTTCCTTCTCATGGGATTGCATTGGTTAATACCGTATTCTGAAAACCAGAATTTAATTCAGAAGTTCAATTTAAACCTTGGCAACACTTCAAGAACATTAAAAAGAAATTGAATCCATTTTGGAGAGACAAGCTGTTATATTTTAGCTTTCTTTTTGCAGAAATGTTAAAAGAATATTTTCTTTTTTGGAATTTGTCCATAGCATATGACCAAAGCCCTCCTCAAGTAACTAGCGAACTGATTCACTTATGTTAGTTAAAATGTAGACAAGAAAATTGTATTTTAAAGGGATTTCAGGACTGCCATATACTATTACTGGTACGGTTGATTGGTCATTACCTTCCAACTTGCTAAGGACATATTTCTACAGACAAATAAAACAGTCCAGAAACCTTTCTCTTGCTTTTGGAATACATAGTAGATCATGTCTACAGCTACGCACCCTGGTATCCAAACAAGTGTGCAGAAATCCAAACTGGTTGACTGAGGTTCCTTATCTCATGGTTGATGACAAATTAAAACTGGGAACAGGATGCCAGAGTGGCAGCTGGCCCATGCCTGTTGACTTTGTCCAGAACAATCTAGAAGAATGGAGGTAACATACTGTCAGAGACTGAAATAGTTAACTGCTTAAATTTTTTAGGATCACCAAAAGACTTTTGTCCACTGTACCAAGCTGCAAAGAAACAGCTGCTCACCCAGCAGAGCCCACCCCTCCCTGAATATGTCTACTTTGAAAGGACCTTCGGATCAGATAAGTGGCTGCTGTTGTCCAGCTATCCCAGGTGCAGAAGGGGGTGCATACCTGAAGCCACAAATTGTATTTCCAGATAAGGGAAGAGGCTAATAAGAGGCAAATCCTGAGATGGGATCATCCTTCTTATCATGCCAAAGTTCCCCCATGATGGCTCTGCTGTGAAAACCCCTCAGGAGAGCATTGAAGACATCAAAACTCCCCTCCACACAGAAGGTATAAGGTGTTTCCACCTGAGCCTGAGTGTATATAACTCATAAAAGTCTTTGCGTTTTGGGGAGGCTTCTCCCACCCCCAATGGATCAAGGCCATCACTTTGACAGGACTGTGACCACCACTTCAATGAAAAGACATCAAAGCTGCAACTGCCAAGTTTCATCACTGGATCCAATGGGTAGTGACCATATATCTTTCTACTTGTATCCTTTCTTCTTCTTTCTCTCCCTTTTACATTTTCTGAAGTGTTACTTTTATGCTTTAGTGTTGTTGTATTACTATAGATGATAGCATACCTGTTTTCCTTTGAAACTAAATTGTTCTAAAATAAACCCTATATACTTACAAACACCAATCATTTAGTGTCATTTCACTCTAATCCACCCCAACAGATTTATTAACAAGTACCTGGGTTACCCTAGCTTTTGGGGAGGGTAGTAACATATACCTACACACATGCCTTCTTTTGTTACTAGTACAGCCATTTCCCCAATAATATAAAATGCATTTTTAAACCAGTAATCAATAACCTTGGTTTTTAGGAAAACCTACTGCTGATTTCCAAAGAAGCTGAATCATTCTCCAAAATATTTATAAGGGAAAAATCCTGATGGATTTCTGGCAATATCTAAAGTATTTATTGGAGAAAATCAATACAAGTACAAGCAATTGCTGCTGAATCTTCCCTTTTCTGATGCACAGTGCAGCTAAGTAAACTTATTAAAATGAATAATATGAATATTTGCTTAATACTGAAGAGCAAAGAGTGGTCTTATTTTGTCAAATGTTCACTGCAGAACTGAATAAAAATAAGTGATGAGGTAACTCTTGAATGATGCTGATATAAACAGTTCCAATGATAAATTAAAGATTATCTCCTTTTAGTAAGATTAGTTACTTCTATAAACACTTAAAAGTTCATGGTTTTATTTAGTAAACTCACTACAAGCATTACTTCACAGACAAGTATAAATTGAGCTATGGTTTAGTTGTGGGTTAATAAAGTAGACACAGTATTGTGTGTCATGTATAGCAGTGGTATGGACAAGAGAAACAGGCACAGATGTTAATGGAAACAAATCCAGGAGATTTGTATGGAGGTGAAATATATATGAGCTGAGTACTCAACCGCTTAATCCTCAAATGCATATGTTGAAAGAGAAACAATTCCTCTGCCACCACGCATTGAAACTGTGGGCCAGTTTGTACCATTTTATATCAGGTGATTCTGATTTAAATGGGAATAAATGTTTTGCACAGTTCCTTTATTGCTTTAGTGTTCCGTAGAGACACTGAATATATTTATTTTAAGCAAAAGCACATTAATAAACTGCCACTATGCCAGATGGACAGTTTTAATTGTCCTCTAAGTGTCAGAGCACCCTGTTGCACTAATGTAGTTTAAAGTATGCCAAAGCTTTGAACTGTAAAGATACAGAGTAAAACAATATCAAAATGCACTCAATTTACAGGGTGTTTTTTGTTGGCTTCAGGACTCTAGATCCCATTTTCTTTGAAGAGGGCTTAGCACATTGCTCCCAAATGTACCTTGAAAACTGTTCTAGTGAATGCAGTCCAGTGACAATATTGTTTTATTGTTTGAAAACGGTAATTTTGAGCTTCTTCAGGATGCTTTAGTGTGAAGCATACCAGCTCTATCAGCACTACTCAGAGGTCCCTCATGGAGCATTGTGTCTGCCAACTTGCATCTAAAATGGAAATGAGACAGAATGCTGATGTCTAAAGTCAAAAGATTCTTCTAGAAAATGCATCTCTACTGATAATATTTATTCAGTGTCTGTGATGACATCCTCAGAAACTTTTCAGTTATTGTAAATTCCCCAGTAATATAGCTCTCACTCTCTATTTTATTCTAAAAATTACATATAATTTATGTGAGCAATTATTCGTCATATTATCCCTGGTAGAAGCCTTTGTGTGCTGACAGGTGCTTTCATCTGAGGCAGTGCTAATGTCCCTATTTGAACCCTTACCAAGTCCTGGTGGATGGATTGCAAACTTGGGAAGCTGGAGGGGTGGGTTTTGGTGTCTTCTTCCTCACAGAACTTTAGTCCATGGTTCCCATTGCACAAAGTGATACTCCACTCATGGGATAGAGCTTGGTCTGCGACCATGCAGTTTCTTCTACTTCTCTTGCTGAAACTATACAAAACAGAGTATAGATCTCTTTGTTATCTACCTGTATACTGTTAGTTAAAAAAGTAAAGAAATAACCATGTAATGCCATCTTTTTTATGCGGGTGTTCTGTGATGTATATATGTTTGCTTTTTGCATTCTCTCCTTTTCAATAGAAGAAGATGAAAATTAATTTAGATTCTTGTTTAGGCATGATGCTGTGGAGGAGGTGAATGTGCAAGATAAAGCAAATATATGGATAAAGACAAGGCACTGTGATGACACAAGAAATAATTTAAAAAATAAATGAAACCCTTTTTTATTTGCTTTCTTCCACAATGACAGATTTTTCTGGTCACTTGGATGTGAGTAATACCATAATTTGGAATCAAAATTCAGGTGTAAAGAGAGGCTCAGCACAAGCAAGGTGCATGTGCTCCTTCTTGCTGATGCACAAGCAAAAACTCACACACAATTGTTCTGGTTACAGAAACACCCTTTCTCTTGTGACAGGATGCCTGATCAGAAATGTTGTGAGCAGGAAGTGCCCCTTAGTGCCTTTTTAGTTTATTCCAGCAATAAATTAATGTGTCTCACATGACTGGAATTGTCTGGATTCTCATTTATTGCTGCTGGTCCATCAAAAATTGTTCTGTAACTGAATACTCTGCTATGAGGAAGCACACTTAAATGTACAGGAGCTTAAATTTACAACTTCTTTCTTTGTGTCACTCTTCTGAAGCTAACTGCTTTATCATGCCCTGTGGGGGGAAAAAAAAAAAAAAAAGATATTCAAGCTTTCTTCAGGTTTTTCCAGGCCTTTTAAAACTTTAAAGCAAAAGAAATGTTAATGATATCACACACATTTTGCCCACATTTGTAGCTTAGCAGACAAATTCTCCAGTGTTGTCTTCTTACTCTAAAAATATTCAGGATTTAATGAAGAAACTTGGCAAGTGAAGCTGTGATTTCAAGTGCTGCATACAAATCTTAAACACAGAGAATTATAGGCTGATTCAGTCTCTCATGTAATTGTATTGTACAAATGAAATAACAACACACAGTTTTAACATTCTTAGTATCATTATTCTCTCTGAAGATGCATTTCTGCTGTGCTGATTTTCTGTTGGTTTAACAACCTATTGGCACACTCAAGAGGACTTGGCAATTAAGGTAAAGATTTATGTTTTTTATCTAGATAAATTTCAAAAGGTTCAGTACTTCAGACATGCTTATATAACCATACTACACTTCTGAACTTTCACAGCTTTGTCTTCTGCCAGTGCTCCCATGCTTCTTAAAAGAACAAAAGCAGAGGGATTGCTCCTCAGAAAACTGTCTGAAGAAGCTGAAGAAAGTGCCCTCCTTCTGCTTGTATATATAGAAGGAGGTACAGAGCTTCACCATAAAAATATTCAATAAAACATATATTTCTTTTGTTTTCTTTATGAGTTATGCTTTCCCAAGCCAGAGCAGACTTTATGTTGAATGCTAATCTCATGTTCTTTTTGAAATTAATAGACAAAAAGATTCTACCTTGTGTAGACATCTGTCATATTAAGAGTTTTCTATAATATGTTACAAACTGAGATATATATATATATATAAAGGCAATAATATTATTTATATTCACAAGGAAATATACTGTATGTGTATGCATTAAATTCATGTGTGCACAAGAAACACCATCCTCCTCATCTGCCTCTTGGTTTGGATGACTGTCATTCCTGTGTTAAAGTTGGTAGTGTTTATGACACTTTTAAGAGTGAGAAGACTAATAGAAGTGTATTTAAGAAGAAAAAAAAACTTAATCTCTTTGGGAGGGAACTTAAAGATCATCTAGTTCCAATCACCCTGCCATGGGTAAGGTCACCTTTCACAGAGCAGGTTGCTCAAATCCTCATTTATGACCCTGAACACTTCCAGTGATGGGGCATTCACAACTTCTCCAGGTAACCTGTTCCCGTGCCTCTCCATCCTCATAGTGAAGAGTTTCTTCATAAAACCCAATCTAAGTCTACTTTATTTCAGTTTTAAGCCCTTGTCCTATCATTTTCTGCCCTTGTAAAAAGTCCTCCTCCAATTGTCTTTAGGTACTGGAAGGTGTTTTAAGGTGTATCTGAAGCCTTAATGTCTCCAGTCTGAATGGTCACAACTCTTTCAGTGTGTCTTTATAGTAGAGGTGCTTCAGCCCTCCAATCATCTTTGTGGCCATGTCGTTCTTATGCTGGGGGCCCCAGACCTGGATGCAGTACTCCAGGTGGGATTTCACAGGGACAGAGTAGAGGGAGATAATCACCGCCACCATCTTGCTGGTCACAATTCTTTTGATGTAGCCCAGGATGCAGTCAGCTTTCGGGGATGCACATGTACAATGCCAACTCATGTTAGGCTTCTTGTCAAGCAACAATCCCAAGTCTTTCTCCTCAGGGCTGCTCACAATTCATTCTTTGCCCAGCCTGTACTTGTGCTTGGGACTGTCCTGACCCAGGTGCAGGAATTTGCACTTGGCATTGTTAAACTTCATGAAGTTTGTACAGGCCCACCCCTCAGTCCTGCCACAGATCCTCTGGATGTCCCCTCTGGTCCCTCTAATCTATAAAGATGGCTTGAAAAAAGGAAAAGAAAATAATCATAACTTTCAGTAAATATTCTCACTTCTGGTCCTCTGTCCATGGAAAATACTGTGCTTCTAAACTCAATCTGTCATAATAGCCTGTAATTGCAACATGCTTATTATATATCTATTAATTATGTCACATAGATCAATTTATCTTAATACTGTGGGCTGCTTTTAAGTAGCACATAGAAGTGTGTCCAGCTGAAATGCCATTGTACTGGAATAAATATCAGCTCTTGCCTGCAAGAGATTGTGGTCAAAAGGATAAAAACTAGGAGGTACTGGGGAAGAAAAATAAATGTGGTAGAAATTATAAGGGATTACTTTAACAAGAGTAGTATAAGAGAAAACTCAGTCACAATTTCTTACTTGCCTATAGACTGGGAGATGGCAATATTCTGTACATGAAATGTCAGAAATGAGTCTCCTTTATTTATCCAGTGACTTAGTATACTCAAAGGTACCTTATTCCTGTAAAATATTTTGGTTAAAATTCTGTTCAAATACTTTGGATTGCATAAACAAATCCCAAGAATATTGTGCTACCTATTGCTTCCCAGAATAATTTCTTAAAACAGCATACATAATAAGGTAAACATTTTTAAGCTTTGAGGTCAATATTCCATGGCATTCTGAAAGATTCATGGGTATGAAGAAATGTCTGAAATATGGCCTCTAATTTCCTAATATTAGGTATCTAAATTTTTTTTTTAAAAAAGAAAAGGAAAAGAAAAATAATAATGCCACTTCTAATGTTTAAAGAAAGCAGACAGAAAGGACCCAGTGCGCCCAGGATCTAAAAACCCCTTCCAACTAGAAGAACACATATATTAAAAAACTATTTGAATGTTTAGAAGTATCGATTAAAAAGCACTTATAAATTTACAACCTGTAGGTTAGCTTCATGTTTTATATGACCAAACACAAACCCAAAAGATATGAACACAGGTCAACTGTGAAAGAATGAAGAAAATACACTATACAAGTAAATACATAACATTAGCTTCCAAAAAATATACATGTTCATGAATGACTTAAAATATGAGCAAGAAAACATTTAAATTGGGATCAACTACTCTGAATTAGTTTACAGTTTTGATGCCTAGACTTAGAAAAAACTTTTTTCTAGAAGACTGAAACAGCACCTATGGCACTCCACTAGGATGAAAGGAGGCACCTACTCATTCGTTTACACTTCATACTTAGAAATAGGTGAAATTAAGTAAAACAGGCAGGAAAAAATTCCTGCACTGAATAGAGGGTCAGAAATCAGCATAAGGAAACTAGAAAAAAAGGCAGGAAGAATTTATTGTGCTAGTATTGAGACAGAAGTACTTATGTTAGAAATGGCCCGTAGCTGCCATTAGGTTAATTTGTAGGTGTGTATTATGTGCTGGAAACCTATGACATCCCAGAATAGAACATATTAATTTCTCCCTGATTATGTTATCATATGGATTCTTTTTGTTCAGCTAGATCTAAATACTGAAAATTAATATATGACCATTAATTACTACCTTTTAAAATGTTTTGCTGGTTTTATACTGAGCATGGGAATATTTCTTTCAACATAGAGAAGATGTCATTAAATCTTTCAAGGCAACCATCTAAGAAAGCAAATTATTGAGCACATGAGAGAAAGTGTCATGACAAACAAGATTATTAAAAAGGACCTTCCAGTTATTTTCTGACCATTGGGTTTCATTATCAGCTTCAATGAAGTAGTAAATGTTAATTAACCCCTGTGGGTAAAAGGGACAATTCCAATAACAGGCATAGTGTCTAAAGCAAATAATGTTATTAATGTAATTGATATCTCTACTTTTGTGTGAGCTACTAGACCAAAATGATTTTTTCACCAACACCAATATTTCAGGATGAAAATAAGAGTATAAGAAATAAACAAATCGGGAGACAAAATGCAGAAGAAACATTAAAAAGTAGGCTGGCTTGATTTTCTTATCTGATAGTGTAAGTAATGAAAACTATTATCATAGAATCATAGAATATTCTGAGTTGGAAGGGACCCAAAAGGATCATCAAAGTCCAGCTCCTGGCCCTACACAAGACAGCCCAAAGAATCACACCATGTGCCCGAGAGTGTTGTCCAAATGTTTATTGAACTCTGGCACACTTGGTGCTCTGACCACTTCCTTGGGGACCATGTTCTAGTGGCCCAAATTCACTCCTGGGATAAAACTTCCAGTTCATAACAGACATAGCTCATGATCCTGACTGAATCACTGAATTCAAGGCTAAGGAACTAGAATCTACTGATCCAAGTGTACAGATTATAGAAGTGATGCAGTCAATACAGCAACACAGTATTACAGCAATACTTCATCACCACAGCTGTAAGAAATCTTAGATGAAGACAGACTGCACTCACATGCTACCTCCCATGTTTAGAACTGGTAATTTATTAGAGCTTAGAAAAGACCATATAAAATATAAACATTTTATTCTTCTATCCAATGAACTTTAGACAAAAAAACTGCAAAAGAAAAAAGGTATTATATTCTCTACTTATTTACAAGGGATGAAAAAGAAGAAGAAATGATGGCTCAGATTCTGATCAAATTAAAACATTTTTCTGGTTCCACTTGCTAGTACAGCAGTACTGCTTAATACATTCCTACTCTTGCACAAAAATCTAGTGTTTTTTAAGCCATAATGAATATTCCAGTATTTAAATTGCCTGACAGTAACTCTGAAGATACCCCTGGGATTATTCGGTTCAAGGCAAAATGGAGAATGCTGTGGACCTGGATCAGATTACCTGAGGTTTCAGGGGGAAAAAAAAATAAAAATAAATACTGGCTATATTTGCAAGAGGAAAACAATTTAATTGTTCACTTACATAACTGACTAAATACTCCATGATTCTACTGTGTGATTTTTAGATTCTTCTCTATAGTGATAGAATGTATGTTTTGGAGGATGAAGACAAACCAGAACATGTAGTAAATGTCCTGTGACTTTACCCAAACACATTAAGCAGTGAAGCAGTAAGATGGTCTGCAAAAAAATTGACACAAAACCCACTTTGCCATTCTTTCCCAAGCTGAGGTTATTGTTTTTATACAGCTAAGATCAGAAACTAAATTGTTTTCCTGGAGTAGTTTTTTAAAATAACAATTAGTCCTGGTTTATGCTAGGGAATGAAAAGGATATGGCCTCTAGTCAGTTGGGTTTGGACTTTTTTTTCAACTGCAATGTGTAAGAAAACAACTGTGTAAGAAAATAACTTGCCTCTAAAGCTGAACTTTACTGATAACACAGTGTTTAGTTCTATTGTACAGAATAGAAGTGTTGTGACTGAATCAGCAAGAATGTGCTTATGAGCATGTGCTTATGAGTGACATTCTTTCCAATTACATGCAAAACTGAAATTATCCACAGATTTGTCATTCTCTGCTTACAAAAAAGGATCACCTGAGTGGTAAACAAGTCTGACACTTAAATATTCTGAATTAACATGCAGAAGTATAGTAATGCCTTCTGAAAGTAAAGGGATAAATGCAACATAAGGACTAAATATTTTTATGTGAAAATATGGTCTGGTTTGTGAACATTCATGATCAAATGAAATAACATTTTATTCCCATCTTTGTGGTTCGGTGTGCCATATCGTTCTGCTTGCTTCTAATGAAGTAATTAAAAGAAAAGTTTCAGCAGAAAGTATCAGAAGAGTCTTTTGTTCTTTTGGAGAATTAGTAAAAGTCTATGCGGAGGAAACACCTGTAGCTCAGATGTCATGGACTCCTGTATGTGCTAAACATAATCTTATCTTGACAAAATCCCTTTGCTGGAAGGAGAAGCACAAAAAGCTACATGGGTAAATAGCTCATGACTTAGACTACACTCACTTCTAGTTATGGAAGTGTTCTGACAAAGTCTTACTCATTAAAGTAGTCACAGGTAGTCACTGTTTCATGAGTTGAAATGTAATTGATGTTGTACTGCATGTGGGAACTTCAGTCTGAAAAACAGATTTCTCTCCCTGAAAGAACCCAAGGAGTCTCTTAAATTGGAATGAGCTTATTTCCCTTAATATTCCACTTTATAAATTGCTTTTGGTCTCCATATTTATGACTGAGATAACGTTTCTATTACTATCTTGTATTTGGCTTAATAGTTTTCTGTGACAGAAGATATTTCTCTGTGTGGTGTCCACAGGCTGAGTAGCATGAGATTTTGAACAATTACATTCTCCATTATGAACTAAACAAAAATAAAATCCCAAAACAGTTTCAGTTGAGGAAAACCCCAAAGAGTCAAAGTAGTCTTTCTTTGCCCCAAGGCCTTCATTGTCTCTTCCTAGGTGGTACAAATCGACTCACCTTACCAGGTTTTCAATAATGCTCCACAATTCCTACTCAGTCCTTTTCCAAATTGATTTCATGATATGTTTGTTCATCAGCTTTCAAGTGAATACAATATTATGTAGATGAGAAAAAAAATAAATTAATCAACCAAAAAAATGCTTTGAATGCATTCATGGCACAACCATGGGAAAAGGCATCAGTAAGGAAGTACTTGATAGTTTCATCATGGCTAGGCTTTGTGAACGAAGATTTGAGAAGGGCTCTACCCACGCTTGCTACAAGCGCGCTGGTGGCTAAAAAGGCCAATGCGCGATAGGCAAGTCCGGTCGCAAAAGGCACAGTGGAAAGTCTCCACAGGCTGTATTGGCGAGGCACGGTTCTTTCTGTGCTGTCTTTTTTCTTCCAGACTGATCCTGCATGCACTCTCAAAGGAAGCAGCAGCGTTATGGATGGTGTGCCTCCATGCCTCCTGATTGGAGGCCAGAGTGGACCATTGATGGTGGTCAATATGGCCAAGGCTGAGGTGTTGTTTGAGGGAGTCCTTGTATCTCCTCTTTGGGGCTCCTCTCTTGCGGCAGCCGGTGGCAAGCTCACCATAGAGCACAATCTTAGGGAGGCGGTGATCCTCCATCCTGGAGACGTGCCCTGCCCAGCGCAGCTGCGTTCTCAGCAGCATGGCCTCAATGCTGGTGACCTCTGCCTGCTCAAGAACAGACACATTAGCCACATAGTCTGTCCAGTGGATGTTTAGTATTGATAGTTTACAGGCCTGTTAAAAAAGGCAGGAGTTGATCTCATTAATATGGCTTATAAAGAGGAAATTTAAAGGAGTAAAAGATCCATCAGCGCATGTTTAGAGAGATTCTAAAATACTAGACAATCAAGAGAGGAAAAAAAGAGCTAAGAATAAAATTTTCATGTAAGCACTGAACCTTTGGCTTAAGTTTTAAAATGCTTCTTGTATATAATTTTACATCACTATTATAAAAATGTTGTGAAAATCCATTATTTCTGCTGTGTTCTCCCAGCCTGCAGGTAGAACTGATCCCACTGCTTCCATTAACAGAGAAAATATGAATTTGTCCCCGTAAAATAATTGTTAACATTAGTGTGTAAGAAGTAGGAGTACTCTACATAAAGAAAAGATAAGAGCAGGGATGTGGGTTGTTTGAAAGGGTTATTTACCAGTCCCAAAACAAAGGTTTTATACTCCTAGAGCTCTATTTCCAGTTATGGATATAGTTAAAAATCCCTAAAAGGTAAGTTCATTCTATCAGTGGGTGTGAAAAACATTTCACTCCTTCATAATTAATATTGCATAAATGTTTCTCTAATAGGTGACTGGTTACATAAATAGTGCAATAATGACCCTTGATTTTAGTCTTGTTATTTTTTATGATTTTCTTTTCCTGGAATACGGAAAAAGAAACATAAATTCATTCATTTGACTGCCACATATATTCAATTATAATTATAAAAAGGAAGTAAAAAAGGATGGACCTTAATTTGATAAGTTATGTTTGTATTTAATTTCAAAACATAAATAGTAAAATACAAATGAAATGTGTCTAGAAAATTGCATAGGGAAAGATTAACATGAAGGAATAAGTAACTCAAAGTGAAATGCAAAAAGAACTAAGAATATGGATATAAACAGGGAGATAATCTGTAGAGAATTAAAAGAATGAAACTAAGATTGTATTTAAAAAAAAAAAATCAGAGTTTTGAGTGAGTACTGAAACTGTTCAACTTGGCTTGAAGGTAAGACAATTTTTGACTTTTTAAGTCTTTCTAAGCTTCTTCCCTACTGATGTACTTTAACAGTATTTCATTTGCTAAAACTGTTGAGCAGCTACTATCCCATAAAACAAGTGATGCATATAACCTTTGAAATTAAGCCCATTTTTTATACAGGAATATCAATAAAGCTTATGGATTTTTGCCATTAGGCAATCCAGTTTGAAGGTTTGGGCACATACAAAATCTTTTTTTTATATATATAAATT
>VXBX01000362.1:101782-122777 GCA_013400415.1 Scytalopus superciliaris
ATGCATGTCATAAATTTTTACCTTAATGTATGCAAGAAACATCGTGTTTTAATTTCTTTAAGCATATTGGCTATGTTAATACAGTTGTGAATGCTCACTTAGGTGTTGTACGGGTTGGTTTTGTGAAAGACTGAGACAGATGTTTCTGCAAATGAACAACTGTAGTTCTCACCATAATTTTTGGAGGAAACAGTATCCTATTGTGCAACATGAAAGGTTCATTTTTGTTTTCAACTTGCACTAAATAAAAGGTGTCATAGTGAAAATTAAGGTTTCTCTTAAGTAGCTCTTATTCCTTAGATGGGAATAATAATATAATGATTTGGACTGTTGCCAGAATGCTTATGGTTTCAGAGTTGCTCCACTCAGCTGTTATGACACCATAGTTATGGCAGCACACAAAACTACAGAAGTAGTGACATTCCAGTTGATACAAAAAAGAGCAACATCCATGTTCAAAGTGAAAAAAAAAAAACAAAACCCAGTAACTCAGCATTGCTTTTGCTATGTCTCCTCTCTAGTGGAACTTGAACAAATCATGTACACCAGACCTTCTGCCTTGGTAAAGAAACATAATACTTTTGTTACCACTTACTTAAAGACTAATTTAAAACTCCTGGGATCATTTAGGGGAAGTACTCATAAAGCTTAGCCCAAACTCAGCCTAAACTTTCTCTTTAATCAATTTTTGTCAATGGAGAAGAGTCTAATTTAAAGTAATTTTCTTTCTGACTAACTTCTAGATTTATACAAGACTTGATGGTGCATTTAATATAACTGTTAATAGAGAAAGACGTGTCTTCACACGTTTACACAACTCTTCATAAGCAAGCTGTCTAAAATGGGTAACCTGGCTTGCCCCAAAGCTGTTATGAATGGGTGAATTGCTGTCCCAGCACACAGCAAGCTGGTGGAAGTGTCTGATTTGCCAGAGGCATTGGAGACAGCCGGCATATTCTGGCTGCCCAAATTCACCTGCTTTTAAATCCATCTGTAGCTATTCTAGATGTGTTCTGGAAGAAGGTGTGTCTTTCCAATGAGCGTAATGGAAGCCCAGCCTTACTAGACTAAACTTATAAACACCTGAGACTCTTTCTGCTACAGCCAGTTCCTCTAGAATAGAGCATACTGTAGTGTAAGGTTATAATTCTAAAGGGCCTCATTATCTTCTCTTTCCCTGCCCCTCTTCTTTCTCTCTTTTTTATGAATAAAAAAGCTATTATTTAAAGGTTAGAATTTTCAATAAATATCTGGAGCTCCATGTGAAGAGCTAAAAAGTTATAACAGAAAGATAAACATGAAATTAGGAGCATTCATTTCAGGAATTTTCAACTATTTCACAACTTGACCTTATCATACCGATAAAGTGGACTAGACATCAAGGTCACTTTAAAATAGGGCAACAATAAATACCAAGAATAACTAGAAGAAATATAATTATTTGCTTTCATATTTACCCTATGTTTATTAGTGAGGATAAATTAATTTTATGTTAATATTATGAATTCTTATGATTAACAGGAGTTGAACTATTATGAATAAAAATTAAATCTCTTAGAAATGTGTAGTAACACAAATTAAGGCTGGAAGAGATACTGCCATCTAGTGATGTCATACAAAGCTTATCAGATCACACATCAAAAAATTCTTAGTGGTGTTATAGAGAAATAAACACAATTCTCAAAGAAGAGCTAGTGCATTAAACCTCAACTGACCCTTAGATAGACAAGCTGATTTTGTTATTAATTTAAAAAATAATCTATCAATGATATTGAGCATCAGTAGGTGATAGAACTGCTTATATAGAGACAGGCATATATCTCTACGAAACTGTAACATCCTCTTAGAAAAAAAATGTGATATTGTACATAATTATACTTATGTTTTCTACAAAAAAATCAGGTGAATACAACAGAAAATTAATCAGGCTAAACTAATATCAATTAAACATAATTGCTTCACTGTTGGCTCTGAACTCCAGCGTCTGTGCTGCTATGCTCTGTTGTTGTTACATTATTCCACAGAAACAATGCTGAAATGATCATCAGGATATACCTGTTAATGTGACTCCACTTCAGGGTAAATTTTATCTACTACATGAAAGCATGGAGGAGTTGTTGATGAAAGCTCTCTTTTTCTCTTCACAAAAATAAAATTTTGAGAATCTCAGATAATGTTACACGGTGCTGGCAAGTATTTCCTCTTTAAAACCTGTACTTTGACTGATCTAGTATTACATTTCTAATGAGTTTGGTACCATAATAACAATGACTTTTTTTTAGTTTTAATTGCTTCACTAATGGTGAATATAATGCTTACATACAATGGATATTTATTCACCATTAATGAAGCAACTGAAACTCAGAATAAATAATATAATTCTGAGATCACTCTTTGATGAAATAAGATACAGAACTCATTAGGAGTGTTGTACTAGAACAAATGAGAATTCATTCTATAAAAGTAATTTCACTACTGAAAGAGTTAAATACTATACACCTGGGAAAGGAAAACACTTAAGATCAAAATTAACTAGGGAAAAGCAAGGATGTCTATAGCAAAAAAAAAAAAGGATAGCTTTTAGATATTGTTATATGTGCAGTAGAAAAATAGGAGCAAAAATAAAACAAAACACAAGGAGAGAGGGAATAAATATTGATATTGCAGCAGCAATTGACTTGACATCATAATCTCTTGTCAAGCTGCACAGTGCCTCTTGCTCTTGCATTGAAATACCGTAGCTCCAAATGTCATCCTAATTATACTGGTGGAGCAAAGTGTCCTTAGGGAAATATAAAGTGGAAATAAACAAACACATTCTTCCCATGCTGTGGGAATGGCACTTACACTTCCATTTTAGTATCAAGGAATATCATGTTCCATTTGGATCTACAACATTAGCCACTGTTTGTTTATATGGCTGCTTTTGTCTTTATTATACAGTATGGATATTTACATCAGTGATGATGACTTTTCTCTGAAAAAAAAAATTTGCTATTTTTTCAAATCTATGTTCTAAGCAAAATATATTCCCTATTAAGTGTCAGATGAATTTCTAAAAACAAAAGCACATTTCATTATAATTCTTAGATTTATTTCTTTTATTTTATTGATTTTCTCTAGAATATGGTGATCTGTTTTCATAAGACCAATATATTTTTTCTTTTTTTTCCTCACAGGATGCTTGTGAAGTAGGAACATATGATCAGCTCTTTCAAACAGATAAAGAGTAGGGGTCCAGAAAGAAAAAAGGCCAGATGTACAGAAAACAGACATTGATACTTTTACCAACAGGAGACAACAAAATTCCTCTTGGAATGAGGTCAGACATATATAGAGAGAAATTTCCTTGCAGACATCTAAAAGGCCCCATTTTCAGACAGGGGCAGTGCTATAAAATCAAACTATATTTCACCTTTAGATAAAAAGAAAAAGCAGTAGCCAGACAAACAGAAGCACAGCAGCAGTAGCAGTAGCAGCAGCACTACAAGTAGTAACAGTAGTAATAGCTGCAGTAACAGTAGGCAGTTATGACTTCAGGTATCTCCTGGAATGGATCTTCATTGACTGGAAAGCCTTGCACTGCTATAGAAGGTTACCTGAGAAGATTTTATTTCCATGTATCAAAATATTTCCTTAGTGGAAAAGTTGACAATAAGTGAAAGGTTTGGCCTGGAGCAAGGGAATGTGCAACATCCTTTCTTTACCAAAATTACATGGAAAGGTTGGGATCAACCATATTTTCCCCACTAAATCTCCTCAATAATAAGACACATTTTCACACGGTTGCAGTAACTTCATAGCTGTGCAGACCTGGGCTTTTTGAATTAATTTTGTTGGTGGACTTTATTTCTCTCTTATGAATTACACCCTCAGGGTTTATCAGACCAAGCATAATACAAAGAGTTTTTACTTTTATTTGACTTTTCTGACATAGCCTCAAATCAAGGTTTGTGCTTTACAGTTCTGCTTTGTTTCAGTCTTCTGTTAGTGTTGACAGAATAACCTGAATCAGAAGAAGATTGTGTGCTGAAACATGTAAGTAAAATATAAACCTTAAAACCATTAGTACACAACAAAATTACTAGTTTAGAAGCCATTAAATAAAAGCCACACAATTGTTATTTTACCTCAATTTAGAAAATTTGCAACTAGATCTAAGAAAAATATTGATACAATGATATATTAGAAGAATTGAAAGTAGCAAATAACTTTTTTTTGCCTGATATTTTGCCTGATATTCACTGGTAATAGACCGTGATACATATATATAAATTGATATATTATGTTATATATAACTATATAGATACTGTCACATATATACATTATAAGATGCATTACATAAGAAAATGTAAGACATCTAAGTCACGACATGTATTATTCAGTATAAAATTATTGAATCCTAAATATTTAGAGACTTTAAGCTAATTAATTTGTGTCATTTAATGCATAATGTGCTTCTTTAAAAACAAGCCACAAAACAACATGAAAATCAAACACCTTTCTATCAAATATGTGTTAGAGTTCCTTTTACTGGAGGTTTTCAAGATGTGACTGGAGAAGGTGCTAGATAATCTCATTTTGACTCTCTTTTCCACAAAAGATACACTTCAAACCTTACCTGTTCTATAATTCTATGAAAAGATAGGAACTGTAATTGGGATGGCCAGACAGTTGATTTACAGAGATTCTAGACAATGCTAATGAAGACAACTGCATCACTCTGCCTCTGGAGCAGTGGGTATGTGGCCTCCTTGTGCAGCAGTCATGGAATATGAAAAACATTTAACCTGAAAATTATCTTTCCAAAATTTAAATAGCTACTAAACAGTAGCTCCTAAGCAGACATTTGGAAACCAGACCTCAATCTCACTCCTATTCCACATGGAATATTTACTTTTAAATGGAAATACTATCTCTAGCACAGAAATGGAAAGTCTAACAGGTCAGAATTTGCCGGAGAGTATGCAGGTGCTAACCTCCCTGAGTAAAGACAGCTACTGGATGAGAGAAAATCAGCAGGATGCCATCTCAACAAGGGTGCTGAATGCTTCTTGTGACCTTATGGTTTCTTTAATGCCTCACTGAAAGGAAATCTCTTATAGAATGTTGTGGAGGACCAGGCCTAAGCACGTTCTGTACTGATGGGTTGTGATAAATGTACATAAGTAGGATAATCTGAATATTTAATATTGACCAAATGATACTAATGGAGCTCTGGAGCCTCTGGAGCTAATGATTTAAAACAATGAACTCATTTACGGCAGATAAAAGGTATTTAAGTAAAATGCAGTTATCATTTTTTTCACATTTGATTTGAGACACATTGATGAAATGAATGTTTTGGGCTGTGTTGGGAAAAAAAAAAAAGAAAAATCAGTCAAAATCCTTAAACTTTTAACAGTATGTATTTGGGGAAAAGGAAAAAGAGAGGTCATGACTGAAATCTGTATTACCAGAGTGATTGCATGTTTTCCACGCTTATGTTTACTGCACCACTATAAGCTCTTCAAAAATTACAATGAAAATAACACCCCTGGAGGTAATTACAGCAGGGAATGCTGCAGTTGACAGACTGCACCCCCTGTCATGGGACAACAAAGTAATCTTTCATACTTCTTTCCTGCCAGATAACAGAACAAAAGTAGGGAACAATTTTTGCCAGCATGCTTGAATGTGACAGTAATTGTTGCTCTCAGCAGAGCAGCTAAAGTCAGCAAATTGACATTAATTTTAAAACATTTTTAACAGTTACCTCTGAGTCTTGTACATATGTCTCATTCAAGTGGATCCATTGAAGTCAACTGGATTACACACTGACAGTTAAAATCAGTGGGAACAGAGGTAACTCCCATGTAATCCAACTGAGCAAGGTTTATTCTTAAATTTGAAAATGTGATACTACCTCTATTGAATAATTGTCCCTGAAGTCCTCTTATATAATTTTAAAATGTGACTTTACCTGGAGAGTCATCAGTTTCCTTTCATGGTAATCCTTACATCTTCTTATGTTTTGAACCCAGCACAAAATGAACTCTTTCAGACAATCTGAGTTGCCAAGATTATAGATATTACATGCTATTTAAGTACATTATGATTCTTTCAGACTTATACACTTGGAGAAAGAAGAACTTTTCAAAATTCAGACTGTCTTTCATATATTCTGCATAAACATAACAGACATAAGAAGTATTTCCCAAAAGAGAAAACTGTGTTGATTTAGTCTAAAAGCTTGGATTGGAAAATATTTTATTAAAAAAAGAAAGCTTTCTTGCCAAGTATAATAAGTTTCTGCTTCCTGTATGTGTGATTTCTGAAAAGTCAGAAAATTCCTTAGAAAGTCAGCATGAAATGAGAAGAGGTATAAAGGACCTAAATGGAGACAGAGCACTGCAGATAAAATACAAGACTTAAAATATCTTGAGATTTGAGTTTTGGGCAGGACAAATTAAAGACTCTGACACTAAAGTATCTGACATGCATAAATTATATGTTTCAGCATGTTTCCTTTTGAAGTTACTTTTAATCTTTTCACTTCTGCAGAAAAGGGAATGCTTTTAGACACCCCATTTTTTCATGTGTCCACCCACAGAAAGAAAGAGAGAGAGAGAGAGACAGAGAGAAAGGTCATCACTGACAATTAGAGAGCATGTTTCTGGACTGAATTCTCTTACTATGAAAGAAATAGAAAAGCAGTCTCTCTGATGTCATCATGTGGTACCTTCTGATGAACAGTCATTTTAAAAGGGCTTTTCACTATACTCTTTTACGAATGTGTTCCCTTTACAAATTCACATATAGTATTTTCTTGGTAAGAAACACAAATTGGAAGGGAAGAAACATAAACAATACTATCTTGGTAACTGGTCTTCCCAGAACTTACTTAAAGCAAGAGTTGCCTTGAACATTTTTCTAAAATATTTCAATAGCATCTTTTCTAACATATTGTGTAGCCATTGTTCTTTTCTTTTTGGTTATAACCTCAACATTGTGATATTGCAGCTTATAAAAATGCCCTTCTACTTAGAGTAGAGATGCTGGCGCTTTTGCCTTCTTTGTAATTGTAAGATCAGAGCACTTGGTAAGAGAAAGTTTTTTACCTGATTTGAAAACTTCTCCCACTTCTTTGGAGAGTCCCATAGAGCCAAAACAAATTCTCACATAATAAAAGGTCAACATCTCCACTGTGCCCATAAATTTTTTGTTCACTAGTGACTCAGGACCCTCTAAAAATGATGCAGCTTTGAGGATTCTTAGAGTACCTTTCCTTTGTCACCTAGCTGACATGAGTATCCTTATATCATTTCCATGGAGAAAAGAGGATTGGATCCCTTTAGGTAGGGAGTAGGCCTGAAAGTGAGTGAATATTGTTGTTACACCACCATCAGAATATTTGTAAAAAAAAAACAAACTAATTTTTCTGATTATAACTTACTATTTATTTCCTGAAAATGCTTACAAGTAGGTGAAAAGAATGAGGGGAGTGACTATGTCAGGAGCGAGCAAGGCACACCACTGTTCAGTCTGTCAAGAGGTGAAGCTCTGCATGAATTCAGAGGCACAACTCTGTATCCCTACAAACTTGTAATTTAAAAATGAGACAGAGTTAGATGGCACCTGAGTACCTTTCAACAATAACAGATTTGGACCTGTGTTTTTAAATTTAACTTAAATTCCATTTTTTAGAGCCTTAATAGCATCCTGTCCATAATAACTGACATACAACCAGAACTGGTAAGGTTAAATTGAATAAAAGGAATGCCTTTTCCATAATATATTCCAAATAATTCCAGATAAATATTCTCATCTCCCAGGCTGACAACAGATGTCAAGCACTGCCAATAACTATTCCAGTGAAAATTATAATTGCTTCTCTTTTTTTAGGTATTCAATTACCCTTTTGCAGAAATAAAACATTAACTATTAGCAAAGTCATAGAAACAAAGCACTACAAAGGAACAAAAAGACCAAAATATCCATCAACTCAACAAAGGGAGCAAAGCTATTCAGAGACAGCTGGAAGATGAAAGTGATATAAAGGCAGAAGCATAAAACTATTTTTTAAAATATAAAATCTGTGTTTCTCTCACCTGTTTGCTAGGACTCATGCATATACTTGTAGTAAAAAAGTTTATAGTAAGTCTTTTATGATAAATTTCATCCCTTAAAAATGTTTCATTAATTTACCTTCACTATGTCAATACAGACATTTTACTATGTTGGATTTTCTCTTCAACATGAGCCAGTAATGTATGCTTGGGGCAAAGAAGGGTAATGGTGTCCTGGGCTACATTAGGCATGGATGGCAAGTTGAGGGAGGTGATCTTTCACTTCTCATCAACACTGATGAGGTCACACAAGGAGTACTGTTTCTAGTCCTGAGATCCGCAGTACAAGACAGATATAGATGTACTAGAGAAAGTCCAACAAATGTGAGAAAGAGAAGGCTCAGGGGGATCTGATTCATTTTTACAATGTGCAAAGAAGACAGAGCAAGGCTGTTTACAGTGGTGTTCAATGACAGAGCCAGAGACAATAGGCACATATAATTATGGCTTTATAGACTAGATTTATATCTGAAAATCTGATGAATTTTAGACCAGAGATAATATTTTTAACTAAGTATCAATGGGATAAGACCTATAGCTTTTGTTGTTGCTTTTAAGGCTTCTATTCAAAATCACAGAACCCCAGGACGACTGAGGTTCAAAGGGGTGTCTGGAGGTCATCTACTCAAACTGTTTTGTTTAAACAGGACCACCTGCCCAGGACCGTGTCCTGGTGATTTTTGAATACCTTCAAGGCTGGAGATCCCACCAATTCTCTGTGTGACTTGTGCCAGTGCTCAGTCATCCTCATAGTGAAAAAGTTTCCTCATGTTCAGATATACCATATAATCCAATGGATTAAATATTATAAATTATCTGCTTAGGTAAAGGAACATATATTTTCTGTTCTTTTGACTTACAATAAGAGGATTCTATTCTACTTGAGTTTATTTAGACACTATACTAAATGCAATGTTTTGGAAAATTAAAAAAAAAAATGTGTGTGTGTATGTGTTTGATATGGGGATGCACTCTCTGAGCCCTTTCCCATAACCAATGGTGTGAAACAAGGTTGTGTTCTCGCACCAACCTTATTCACGATTTTCTTCAGCGTGATGCTCCAAAGGGCCATGGCAGACCTCAATGAAACAACGGCATCTACATCTGCTATCATACCAATGGAAGCCTATTCAACCTAAGGCGACTGAAGGCCCACACCAAGACACTCAATCACCTTGTCCGTGAGCTGCTTTTTGCTGACAATGCTGCCCTCGTTGCTCACACAGAAGCAGCTCTGCAGTGCTTAACATCCTGCTTTGCAGAGGCTGCTGAGCTTTTTGGGCTGGAAGTCAGCTTGAAGAAGACAGAAGTCCTCTATCAACCTGCACCTCAGGAAGTCTTTCACCATCCCCACATCACCATAGGCAAATCAGAGCTTAAGTCAGTCCAGCAGTTCACCTATCTGGGAAGCATCATTTCCTCAGATGGTAAGATTGACAAAGAGATAGATAACAGGTTAGCAAAGGCATACAGAGCTTTTGGAAAACTCCATAAAAGAGTCTGGCACAATAAACGCCTGAAGAAAAGTACAAAGATCAAGGTCTACAAAGCCATTGTACTATCCACTCTTCTTTTGGCTCTGAATCCTGGGTCATCTATTGCCACCACCTGTGACTCCTCGAGCGCTTCCATCAGCGCTGCCTCCGGACAATACTAAACATCCACTGGACAGACTACGTGACTAATGTGTCTGTTCTGGAGCAGGCAGAGGTCACCAGCATTGAGGCCATGCTGCTGAGAACGCAGCTGTGCTGGGCAGGGCACGTCTCCAGGATGGAGGATCACTGCCTCCCTAAGATTGTGCTCTGTGGTGAGCTTGCCACCGGCTGCTGCAAGAGAGGAGCCCCGAAGAGGAGATACAAGGACTCCCTCAAACAATACCTTGGCCTGGGCCATATTGACCACCATCAATGGTTCACTCTGGCCTCCAATCGTGAGGCATGGAGGCACACCATCTATAACGCTGCTGCTTCCTTTGAGAGCACACGCAAGATCAGTCTGGAAGAAAAAAAAACAATGCAGAAAAAACCATACCATGCCAACACCACCTATGAAGACTTTCCACTCTGCCTTTTGCACCCAGACTTGCCTATCTCGCATTAGCCCTTTTAGCCACCAGCGTGCTTGCAGCAACATGGGTAGAGCCCTTCCCAAATCTTCGTTCATGAAGCCTAGCCATGATGATGATGACATATCATCCATCAGCAGACCAGTTAATTCAGGTAGTACACTTTATTTCACTTTACTATTATGGAATTATATGGTGAAAAAAAGTATAATTTCACATTCTTTTCTATACTTGTTCAGAAATTAAGTTCAATAGATCTTTGAAATTAAGAAGGTTTGATTATTTTACTGTAGAGAACATTAAATTTTCTTTTGTATGTTTTTAAATGAACAATGTAGATAATTTATATGATGAATATTGTATTTTCTAGTTGTATGGAGAAACAAAGACAATTTCAACAAGTGCAGCTCATTTTCAACTAAGCCTGTGTCTACAGAACCGTTGCAATGGGGTTTTTTGGGAGTTGAAACTCCACAGAATCTTTAGAGAAACTACAATGTGTACAAGCATGAGAGCCATCATATAAAAGTAAAGATTCCATCTCAGAAGCTAACTTCTACTAGTCTCCTACTGTATATCTTCATTTTAAACATTTGCTGCCTTATTAACTAGTGTAAAATAGGATGTGCTTGTACCAGTAATGACTGGAACTGACTCTATGTATATCTTCACACTGTGTTCCAGACCATTAGTCTACAAGCTCATGATGAGAGTCAGGTTTATATCTTTATGCTCTTATACAGGTACAACAGAGTAGCCCTTCCAGCTCAAGTAAAGGCCTTGTGCATGCTTGGCACCTTGAAGCTGCACCATGCTCCAGCTGACACACTAGAAATGAGACTTTACTTATACATCTCTAGGTCACTGAACTTCTATATCACTGGTATTTCACTTGATGCTGCCTGGTGTTTGAAGCATAATCAAAAGTTGTGAACAGCCACAATAAAGAGAATAACACTGTGATCACTTTTTTTTTTTTTTTTGGGTATATATTTTCAGTATATACTTTTGAAAGAAGATGTGAAGAACACGAGATGAAGTAGGTGTTTTTCCTTGAAATTATTCCCTCTCAAACAATAATATTTAGTCCCCAGAATGGTTTAAAGGTGTTAAATTCTACCTCTGCAAATCTGCAGAGGAAATAAAAATGTATTTATAGATTTATTGTAAATAGAATAAAATAGATTTATCTATGGCAAACAAACCCAACTTGTTGTTATCAAAATGAGGAGCAACTCCTGCACCCATTCATTTTGCTAGTGAGCCAGTTAAACTTACATGACCCAAGTAAAATAACAAGAAAAAAATATAAACTTTCTTTTTTTGTTACAATGGAAGTGAAGTCTTGAGGAAAAGGATTTCACATTCAAGATGCTGAAAGAGCGAGCAATTATCTTGGGTCAAGACTGCAGCATATCACAGCTTGTATTATTTTCACTGAAGGGTTTAATTAATTGTCTACATTAAATTAGATTAATTACATTCATGAAGGGGTCACTGCATCTCAAATCTTGTCTTACTCTCAGACCTAAATGTCCTGTTTTGAGGCCTAGAGACACATCTCTTTCCATTCAGGAATCACAAACCCAAATTTGTCTCCTCTGTCATTTCTATCAAAAATGGAAAAGTGTCATTCATTTTGACAAAGCTTGTACTGAAAAGGATCTTTCTTTTCTATAAAGTATCACTTAAAAAAATGATGCCAAAGTTTGTTTCTTTTGCTCCTTTTTGGGATACCACCCCCAAACTACTAACAGCAAACTGTTCCTCCTGAGTTGTAGAGAAGTCTTATTCATTCAGCTGAAGTTCTGTTACTTTGTGTAGCATAACAGGTAACCCTTTGGGGCTGAGTCACAGTGCAGCATTTATGCCTCATTGTTAGTATGCATTTTATGCAGATTTTATTATTTTTCAATATATTGCTGTTTTAAATGTTTCCAGTATTTACCAGCAAGTAAGTGTAGAGTCAGAGGATCCAAACTGAGGCTTAAAAATGATAGAAATCTTATATATAAACATTATTTATAATCTAGAAATGTTTGATAAAATTGAAAAAGCAGAGACAAATAAGCAGGGATAAAAAGTGGATACAGACGGTCCTTGTGGGACCTTGGTATCAGTTGCAAAGTGATATCTGGGATGAAGGAGAAAGAAAAAAATTCATAATAATTTTTATATTTAACAAAAAAAAAAATTGAGATGTTTGTCGTCTTTGTAGATATAGTTTCCTTTTTAATTTTTCAAGAATTAAGAATATATATATTGTAATCATCATTGGAATAGGATAAAGCTTTGTCTGCCAAACTTCAGAAAAGTCAGAGTCTCTCTAGGCATGAAATGAACTATTGTCTAATTTTTATTTGATACTTATAAGTAAATGTTCCTGAACAACATAATTATTTGAAGGAAGGGCCAAGTATGGGGTTTTTAGGCCTAGTGACAATTAGAAAAACAGTCCACCTCACAGGGTTTCTAACCTTTCTTCAATCTTTTGTATTCTCACTGTCTTCTTGTAAAAGCCCTACAAATATTCACCCACTGTAACCTTAACATCAATGTTAGTGATGGGTGTCACTCTTCTCATTCATAAGCATTTGCCTGGCTAACAGTTAAATTCAATATGACAAGGGTCAGAGTTTTTTTTTTTTCAGGTCCTGTCAACAGCAATTTAAAATCAGTTTAGATGGTTAAAATTTTTATTTCCTGAGGTAGCCAAAACTGTGTCTATCATCTAGAATGACTTTAACCTCAAAATGTGACAAGTGAATCCCTGTACTTTGGATGGTCTAATTAGCAACCTGTTCAAAATGCCCAAGTGACCCTTAGAGCAAAAGGTTAACATAGTGGTTGCTGTCTTTCAGTCTCTTTGAATAAACTTTAGGAAATCTTTAGTTTATCAGCTCTGTTTGCACTATCAATTAATCACATGCTTTAGCATTGTTTTAAAATGCCACCCAAATGGTCTGAAAATCATATTTGGAAATATTAAAGAGCAGCCAGTTATGGGATTAGCTGAAAGGTCAGGAAGCATTATCTTAAGGTTTTTTTTAATTAATACATTCCTCAACAAGGTTAAAATGACAGACAGGAAGAAGGCAAAGGACTTTGCAGAAACCAAATATAGTCAAACTACAATCAGGTAAATAGGAACTGGGTGGGGCACACCAAGAAATTAATCCATTTGTTTACAATTTATAACTAATGAAAAATCATACAATGGTTTAGGCTGGAAAAGACCTTAAAGATCATCTTGTTCCAAAGTCTCTGCCACGGGCAGGGACATTCTCCACTATAGTAGTTTGCTCAGAGCACAACCCAACTTGACCTTAAACACTTCCAGGGATGGGGCATCCACAACTTCTCTGGGCAACCTGTTCCAGAGGCTCTCCACTCACTCTATAAATAATTCTTTTTCTAATATCTAATCGAAACCTCCTCTCTTTCAGTTTGAAGCCATTCCTCCTTGTCCTGTCTCTCCATGCCCTTGTAAAAAGTCCCTCTTCATATTTCTTGTAGGCTCTCTTGAGGTACTAGAAGGCCACAACTGGGTCACCTCAACCCCTACGCTTCTCCTGTCTGAACAATCTCAATTTCCTGAGAGTGCACTCGATCCCTTTATCTATGCCATTAATGAAGATATTAAAAAGCACTGGTCCGAATACAGGCCCCTGAGGGACACCACTTCTCACTGATGTCCACTGGGACTCTGAGCCACTGAACACTACTCTCTGGATATGATCATGTGACCACTTCCTTATCCATGTAGCAACCCACACATACTACATATGTATATATACAAATCAAGTGAGAAATTTAGTGGAAAGGATAAAAATAGTCTTAAGTGTATTTACATTAGTACAATCTAAAAAAGAAGAAAAATCAGTCAACAGAGTTGCTCTGTTACTTGTGAAGTTGTATTAGTACAGAATTATACCTTTATAACTAATTCTATAAGCATGACATAGAAAGTAAGTTTAGTTTTTGAGATTAGACTGTGATACCACATGCAAGAAATTATGCATATGCATGTGATGGGAATGTGTCAGATAGGCAGAAATGTCAGATGCAGAAGAGTCATGCTGAGAAAACTGAAAAACAAAGGGCAGCCATGAAGACATAAAAATGGGGAAGAAAACACTGAAAGTGAGTGTAAGAAACAAATCAATATAACTGTAGTACAGACAAATGTTATCCTGGCAGAGGGATCATGCTTTATCTGATGCTACTCTTCCATTTCTATTCAGAAATAATTAAATTGGAATGAAGGCAATTAGAATTGTTCCAGCAGCATTCATAAAAGCAAAAATTGTATAGTTTTGCTGAAATTAATGGATTTATCTGAGCCTTTAATCTGGGTCAATGAATAGAAACATGTGAAGACTTTGATGGCTTGTCCTAGTTACTGGGGCGGGACCAGTTAATCACTATGTGGTTATAGCCAAAACTGTGTATTCTAGCCCTCTGTATCATTTCTGATGGACTGTTTATAATGGATCATTTGCAGGAGCTGCCCAGGGTACACCTGACACCTCAAGCTACGAGCTGGGTGTTAAAGAACCCTGCAAGACAAGGGAGAGTTTATTTGTCTTTACACCAGTGACTCAGCTGGTGTCATGTCTGCTAATGGGCAATTAGAAACTGGCACAATAGGCAGTTTCAACGACCCAGACCATCAGAGATTCCAAAAATATCCCACAACTCACAAAATTAAATCACCCATTGTGAAACTCCCCACCCTGGGGGGAGGTACTGGGCATTCCCACCTGAACATGAGCATATA
Source organism: Scytalopus superciliaris (assembly GCA_013400415.1). NCBI lineage: Eukaryota > Metazoa > Chordata > Aves > Passeriformes > Rhinocryptidae > Scytalopus > Scytalopus superciliaris. The sequence goes on from VXBX01000362.1 coordinate 116,739, forward strand.
TGATTTTTGGGTTTTGGGACTTCTGGTACCACTTGTTGAAGCCAAAAGAGGACCAGAACCTCAGCAGGACTGCAACTGTTACTCTTGACAAGAGTGAGATCATTCCTTTGACAGAACTGCAACCATCATTGTCATGGGTTAGACCTTGGCAAACCCCCCCAAGACGCATGAGGTCCAGTGAAAGGAGGGAAGGAAAAAAAAACCCTGAAACTGGAAAAAACTATATACATATATTTACNAACAGGAGCTAATGAACACTATTCTGTTCTTGTCCCAGGGGGCTGAGCTATGCATCTGTTTTTGTTGGTTAAAACCAGTTTTCCTCTATATCATTGTATTTATTGTAATATTTTTAATAAATTGTAACTCTGATTTGTAATCTCGCTTGAGCTGGTTTCATTTCTCCTGCCGGTTAAACCAGCACATGGCTGAAGAGGGTGTTAGAATGAGTCTGTTTTTGTTTATAAAAGGAAAATATTAGAAAGCTTAATGAACTTGAGTCTTAATGAGCTGGAACTCTGAATATGTGTCTGATACAAAGAAGTGTGACCTTTTCTAGTTTGTCAATCTTTAAAAATAAAGTTGCGAGAACACAGAAAATTATGTCAAATGATGTCAAACATTTCCAGGTTGCTGGTTTAGTGATCATTTACAAAAAATCTTTTAAAAATCTGAAAGTAATATATGTTAATTCCCACTCCCTCTAGAATGATAGAATGAGACAGATTGGAAAAGACCTCTGAGATCATCAAGTCCAACCCTTGATCCACCACCACTGTGGTTAGTAGACCATGGCACTAAGTGCCAGATCCAGTCACATCTTAAAATCCTCCAGGGACAGGGATTCCACCACTTCCCCAGACAGCCCATTCCAATACCTGATTACCCTCTCTGTAACGAATTTCTTCCTGATATCTAACTTAAACCTCCCCTGGCAGAACTTAAGACCATGCCCTCATGTCTTACTGAGAGTTGCCCTATCAGCATAAAAGACTGTGTATACAATTAAAAATATTACAATCACATAGGTAACGATAGCATTAATTGTTATTTTACTTTTTACTTTTACATTACTGCTCTTTTATTTTAATATATCTGTCTATTTTTTTCATTGTATGTTAAGGAGTCTGTAATTTTGTAAGTCATGTATTCTCAATGGAATTTCTTTATCATCTCAGTAACAAGGACAATCCTAGACACATAATAGGGCTTAAGAAAAAAAATAATCTAATTTCTAATGCATGACCTAACATGTGCTCTTCCACCCATTCTCTTGGGAACTGCATACCCAGCCTCATCACAGTGTTTTCCTCTTCTTCCTTTTCTACAGTGAATACTCAGATACAGAAGTCCACCTCCTTCAGGAAGCTGGGAAAAAGCATTTCTTCCTCTAGAGTGATTTTGAACATCAGAGTGCCCCAGTTATGCTCCCAAATTGCCCAGGTTTTCCTGGATTGGTTGCTATTCAAATGATGGTACACTGAAATTAAAAAGAGTTTTCATTTTCACTTAATAAAACAATCCAACATAATCCTTCTTGAATGAAAGAAGAAATACACAGGGTTACAATTTCAAGGTGAAAACAGCTCAAACATCAAACTACATAAGCCAAACCCACTTCTAAAATAATTCCAATCAAGGCATAGCTAAGTTCAGCTTCATATGTGGAATCTCTAGGCCATACAAAATTCGATTAGATTCAGTAATGCCTTTCAGATGAATACTGTATCTAGCAATGAGTTTCACCTGCATACTGTCTACAGATTTTTAAGAGATTAATGTTTATAAAAATAGCAGTTTTGTCACAATTTTCACTACTTATTGTAAATATTTCAGTTATTCTGCAAAATAGTAATTAAAATGATGTATCGATTTTTTTACACTATTTTCACAAATGCACACAGAAAAAGATATAGGCAGCAAGCTGGTTGCTAAATAAACAATTCACACATCACTGTTACAGTTTTCAATTCTTTCACTTAAAACCCTTGCTTTCACCATGTTTGCTTTCAGTTTTGCAGGGAAAAACATTGAGGATATTGTTTGGAACAGATTATGTGTAGTTTCATGTGACTCAGTCTGTTTTTTTGTGTGCTGCATATGCTCACAGTCTTTTTAATTCATGTACAACACAATCTGTCATTAATCTTGCATCACAAGATAAGAAGTAGATGCATTAGGAATGCGGGTTGAGTAAGATGCCTTAGAAGGAAACTAATAGATGTGATAATGTGCATACTAAACCATCTGCAAGGCAAAAGTTTGCAAGATGCAGCCATGATGAAATGGCAAGATAAAGAAAGACAAGTACTGTTAGAACAGAATGATTAATGAAGAACCATTCCATAAGATAATGGCAGTAACATAGTGTCACATGAAAAATCAAATTAAATATTTTGGGTGGGAAAGGAAGGGCATTTGATAACATCACTGAATTGGCAATACGGACACTCAGCATAAAAATAATTTATCTGCAATTTAAGTATGTTAAATAGACATTTAGTAGATATTAGCCAAGCTGGAGAGAACTTTGTTCCTTATCAGATTTAGATTTTTCCCTAGTTTCCCTAGAGAGATTCTAGAGTATGATGAACTGATTTTATTGCACGAACTGTTTTCTCCAGCAGTGGAATGGAGAAGATAAAGTTTTCAAAATGCAATAAGGACATTTCTCTTTATTTAGAATCAGATAAAGCTGCCCCAACACTCAGCTCTGAATAATAATTGCAAACCCATTTCTTCCATCAATTACTGAACTACTTTCAAGAAAATTCTGGGTTCTAAGTGTGAATTGCTGCAAACCTTAAATATATGCCAAATGGATCTATAGAAAAATGAGTTGATTTTCAGCAAAATAGCAAGCCCTTGGTTATCCAGACCAAAGCAGTTTTTGATCAGACATTTCATAGAATCCCATCTGTTACAATCTTCCTCTGAAGGTGAAGGTAATTTAGGTTCTTGTTAGTATGCCCCTTAGGGCAGATTAGAGTGGAAGAACACTCAATGACCAGTGTGTATATATATCTATATGTATATATAGGTAGGGTTGTAGGGTTTATTTGCAAACAATTCAGTTGCAATGTAAAGGAGGTATGTAGGTGTTTTGGTTCTTACTATCTACAGCAATATAACAATATAAAAGTATAAAGATAGCACTTAAGAAAATATGTAAGGAAAAGAAGGAAAGAACCCACCACCTGCAGATCTAGCAATGAGATTTTAATTTCAATGTCTGTTGGTCAAAGTGATGTTCATAGTCTTGATCCATCAGAGGTTCACAAGGACAAAGTTCAATGGGTTAATATACGCTTAAGTTCAGGTGGAATGCCCAGGTACATCCCCCAGGCTGGGGAATTTTACACTCTCTGACACAACACTGTGGATCTGTTCCAACACTGTGGGTCATGTGCAGTCCTCTGGTGAGAGGCCCAGGAAATGAGTCTGGGGGAAATCGTGGAGGTCTTTGGTGGCTGATGACGCCTTCTAAGATAAGACAGCTACCTCTCATGTCAGTATATGTGAGCCAGATATGCCTTATGAGAAGGGATGAATAGCTTCTGACCTATGTGTGAATGTCCCAATATCACCCCTGGAGAGGAGTTTTTCTATCTGAGCCAGCTGTGCAAGGGATGACACTGGCATGATGAAAAGCATTATCTCACCTTGCAGGATCTACTTCTTATTGGCCTCTTTCCTTATCTGGCTCAAACTTAATTTTTTAGCCTCCAGTGCTGGGTGCTCAACCTCCCTGCACCTGGGCTGTCTTGCACATCTTCAGCAAAGCACCCACTGCCTTTACAAATGGCCCATTGCTCGAGTCATTAGCCATTAACATTTCAATCTCTCACACCATCATCACATCAGATGCAAAAAGCTGTGTCTCATCTATCATGATGTCAGATTGTGTTTCGGAGCTAGAATTGTAGTCAGCGCAAAAGTTAGCTTGGCTAATTCTTCTAGTAGTACTACTTTCTTGTGAAGGATGAGATACAGAAGTCACCAAGAGATTTTAAGGCATGGAAAATCTATTATGATTCTAAATCAAAGTAAAAAATCCATATAATGTCAAGACACTCTTCTAAATTAGAGGCCACAGATAGAAGAACTCATAATTGATTGTCTGTCAGAGCTGAAATGAAGATACAGTTTAATTATATTCATACAACAAATATGAGGACAAGAAATGTTGCAAAAATCTATAGTTCTGAAGAAAAGGTTGACATAAAAAAAAAACCACCAAAAACATTAAAAATGGGAGTACTTATTGTCTGTACGAGTGAGGACCATTTTACTTGGGCTATGTAGGTAGACATAAAGAAACACCATGTGCCCAGACTGCAGTGTAAGTTTTAGGCTTGCAATTTTGTGACTTGCTAACTACTTTAGATCAAGATTTGTCAACAGAGCTGAGTACTTACCTTTTGATAGACATTAAGAATTTCTAAGGTGAAAACAGACTAGTTACAGCAATTTTAAAGACAAATGTTACATGACCAAAAGTGAACAAATAGCTTGGCTACAGATGTGCTAAGTTTGGGGGGGTTTGTTTGTTTTTCTTTTAAATTTGAATAATTGTAATTCACCCCTCATTGCTTTTCATGACATTAATATCACCTCCATTATAGATAAGTACCTATATTTCAAGTAAAGTAGTTGAACAGCCTGATGTAGATTCCTGAGTTTTCAGTCTTTAACTCCAAGACAAACAGAAAGTTTTTAATACTGAAAGCAAATAAATACAGTGGTGTCTAGGAGCTTGATTTTTTTTGCTTGTTTTGGAAATATTGTCACTGCCTTTTAACAGTGGTCTGTAAGACTTGAAAATTTTGTGTTTAAATAAAAAAATTATTGAAGTCAACAGAGGAACTCTTAGCAGTACCTCCACCACTGAGTGAGAAGACCTGAAGATGAGGTAGGCTGAGGGCCAGGACCCTCCTCATATCCTCTGTCTGCAGTGTTGATTGCAGTCCAGACATAACTCAGGTTTTGTGGGTGATGTGAACGCTGGAGCCCAGAAATGTGAGATCAGTGATGTCTTATTTCTTTGCTAAAACCATATCAGAAAACAAGAGTTTCCAAGTACACTCCTCTGTGAAGATATGATGTCCTGTTCAGGATGGCTGTTGGGAAAGGCTGTTGGCTAACAGTAATGATGAAGGTATTTAAAAGATGTGTAGATGTGGTGCTTAGTGACAGGGTTTAGTGGTGAGCTTGGCAGTGCTGGATTGACAGTTGAACTTGATGATTTTAAAGTTAATTTCCAGCCTAAACAATTCTGTGATTCTATGATTCTGTGATCAGGCATAAGGTGAGAAGGAGTTTGTTTGCCCAAGGTAAAACCCACCCATTTTTTCATTAGAAGTTCAGTGATAAGGAAAATTGCATAGCAGTTCTTATCTCTGTAGCTGGCCTTTTTCATACTAGCGTAGCCCAAGGTCCTGAACATCCTCTGTAATACAGTCTGAGGAAGTGTTTTAATGTGAATTTGGACATTTACAATGTTGATGCTATGAGAGTTTTGCTGTTGAGGGAAGTCTTGGACTCCAGTTTAACAGATGGTATTTCACACTGAATTCAGCAGGTGGTTAAAGAAACCTGTGGTGAAGTAAAAAGGAAATGAATTCACATGAATTTGAATGTAACATACACAGCAAAAGTTTGATCCAGCTAGATGCAAAAGCCTTTAATGAGTTGTTTTAAAATTGCTTAACTCTGGTATAACAGTATATGTCTGTATATGTGCCTATATATATATATANTTAAGCACTTTACCAAATGAAAAATATTTTGTTTTAGAGATAGCCTGTCATGGTTTATAATGTGAGAAATTAACATAGCTATAAAGTTGATTACTACTGCTGTATCCAATCTTCTGGAATACTTGCTGTTTCTTTCCATGCATCTGTTATTTTATCATGGTTATTTAATTTTTTAAAACAGTAGTATTTTCAGTTTAGATGTAAATCAATTAATGTGTACTTGTTTGGAAAACAAAACTTAGAGGCACCTTGAAAGGCAGTAAATTACTTTTTTTTTTTT
>VXBX01000362.1:122864-135865 GCA_013400415.1 Scytalopus superciliaris
TTTTTTTTGCTTGAGAATGTTATTACCATAAGAACCACCACGCACATTAAAACTATAAAACAACTGAAACAACAGTTCCTAGGGCAAATATCAACGTTGATCTAGGAAAAGTCTATTTAAGAGTTTTGTGTTTTGGAATTCAAAAATATATGATATTGGAATGAATTCTTGCAATTAAATATAAATAATAAAAAATGGTATTTTACTAATATAGCTTAAAGAATGCAGATTTTATTAGGGACAAAGAAATGTAGTTAACCTGGGAGGACATACCCTTATCCATTAATTTAGTTGCAGTCATAATATTTCTGCATGTTCTTTGTGAACAATTTACAATTGAATTCTCTAGAAAGATCTGACAACAATGTGCAGATAAAAAAGTCCAGAAACTGTACACTGGAAATGCATTTACTGAAAGAAATAACTATTTTAGAATCACCTGTTATGCGAATGAAAATCTGGTGTTACATTAGTAGTTCATAGAAACTATTGTAGTAGCTCCTATTTGACAATTTGTCCAATTTGTAAAAAATGGTCAAGTCACTTCAATACATGCCTAAATTATTGCTACAAGATGGAGTGGCAAGGTCGAAATTTGATTTTTTCTATTTAATGTGTGTTGCTTAACATGAAAAAGTGATAATGGATAATTTTGGTTCCAGAGACACCTTTCCTCTTTTCCTTCAGTATATTTTGAGCTGTTTTGTCAGCTTGCTGCAATTACAAACTTTTAATCCTTCTTCTTAGGTTATAGCAACAGCATAGCTTAGGCATTTGACTTCTTTAGGGGACTCTTACAAAGTGTTGGTTTTGCCTGTCTCAGGATACGACCATAATAAACAGCACACAATCTGATCTTTTAGCTAGGTTATCAGCACTTTGGAGAGGCATGATTTTTTCACTAAAATGAATTATGAACAAGCAAACTGCCTGAGGCTGTTAAAACTGATAGTAAACATTACGTGCACTGAACATTGGTCTCCTGCTAAAATGAATTTAGAAGAGATCACCAACATAGGACTGGGAAAGATATTTAAGAATAAAACTATGATATTCAAAAATATGTAAAAGTTACTTATAAAACAGAGAGTGCAAGCATTTCTTTCTATCTAACAAAGGTAGACATACATATTAATTAAGAAAAAAGATAATGAGACTAAAGAAATTCAAAATACTTTGTCTAGATTAGAAAATCATTGTTAAGCACATTACCTATGCAGACTGCGCAATTCACGTTAGACCTTATTTAAAACAGACATATTCAGACAATACCAGACAAAAGCATTCTGTTGGACCTGGTCTAGGCCCACTTGGTTCTGCCTGTGACCAGGGATCTAGATCAAACCATCTCCATTGCTTCTAGTCTGAAAAATGTTATAAATTGTGAAGTGTACCAGAATATCTATTAATATTTTTTCTAAAGGAATCTTTTGAGAAAGAAATATTATCCAAAGTTCTGTCTAGTTTTATAAGACTAAAACAAATGATATGTTCAGAGAAGGTGATTCTGAGCACTACTTGTGTTGTTGGCTCTCATGTTAGTAACATTCAGTATTGCACTGAGAATATTTTTTCCCTTACACAATTGGTTATTCTTGTATTAAAAGGATTTTCAACTTTTACGTGCCTTTTTCTTCTTGTTTCTGGTAAGCTTCAAATTGCTTTTCCTTAGCATTACTGTCCATTATTACTGATTGCATTAGGAAACAAAGAATTCTAAGCTTTTGCTTTTCACATACCTCCATAACATGCTGTATTGAATGCTTCATGCTTTACATACTAAAAATAAATATAGAACTAGTCTTGGTATTAGCAGGATAAAAAGAAAAAAGTTGTTACCAATTCTGGAAAGGAAGGTGATTTTCCTCTGGTCTGAGTAATACTATTTCTGCCTGAAATACATTCAAGGCATCTGTGTAAGAGATTAATTGTTTAGACTTCACAGTTTGTTGTTTTTTTGGTTTTTTTTTCCCTTCTACCTATGTTGTTTTGTTTCGTTTGTGGTTTTTTGATTGTCTGTTTTTAAATCAGTTGCATACAGCCTAGACTCAATCTTATGGCTATCATTTGAAGATGTACAAATAGATATGATGAAATGAAATTATGCACAGCCTCCTTTACCATACTGTGAGCAGAACTAGCTCATGAATACATTTAATAGACCTAGAGGGCTCTCTGAAATACAACAAAACTGGTTTTAAAAATGTCGTCAGTGAGGAAAAGTAGAAAAGGCTGGATTCCTCGGGGCAGTCATTAGAAAAAAAAAGCCCAACAAAACTACTATCTCTGCATAACCATAGTTCAATTTTTTTCAAGTATCATTAATATCTGAATTAGTAATAGCCTGACTGATCTCAGGAAACATGAGCTTTTTACAAGATATGCCACTGTGCTTTATCATTCTAATCATGAGTCCTTAGCTTAGCAAATGAAATGCTAAAATGCTTTGCATCATTATGGCTTCATCTAATATTTCTGTCAGCCCACTGCTGTATTTTAGTAGTGCATTGCTGTGCAGAGAAAACTGGCCTTAAGAAAGTGAGCTTTAGTACTGAAAACAGTGATGCTCAATGGAGCTTCATTTCTCCCCTTCTTGCCAGTCCAAGTGGGTGCATCAGGAAGACACATCTGACCCTCAGGACAACCGACAAAGCAAGAAAAATGCATTCTATTCAAGAGAAAGCCCTCCAGTTTAAAATAAAGTGCAGAGAAATAGATGCTCATTTAAGTAACTTTTTATGGAATGAAGTTGAAGGTATGAGGTGTACTGTGAGAGTGTACATGGGCATTTGAAGCTTCAGAGCCTCTTAGGGTAGAATAGAGACCAGCAAGTGCAGAGAGAAGTACTGTGCATGAATATATCAACTGTACTTACTGCTTCTGTGGCAAGTTCCAAAAATTCTACATTATTTTGTCAGTGAAGAATTCTGCTTTCCAAACCTGAAGTGTTAGGCCTATGCATGGATTCGTATGGATTTGCAAGAAAATAAAACTGTTTGAGTTCTGATATCTGTTTTTCCCTATCTTTGGGGAACAGAGATGGATCATTTCGGGAAAGAAAAGTAAGTGACAAGGATAACTTTGAACTGATAGTTCTAAAAAATAAAAAATATTCAAAAAATGGATAAAAAAACTTCACATGGTTTATTTTCCCAAGAAAATAAATTATTTATTCCATAAAATTATTGAATTTTGTTTCTAGATATATATTTTCCTGTTTATTATTAGATTATGTTTCCAAACAAAAAAAAGTAGCTTTAGAATCAACATTCTCAATTTTCAAATTTAACTTATGTGTTTGTTTGTTTGTTTGTTTGTTTGTTTTAAATTAGGGGCTGTATATCTTTCTGAACATCATTATTAGATTCACCAGGTCCTTAATTCTTTGAACTATTTTAATGTATTTTTTTCTCAATTCTTTTATTTGGATTGCATTACTGAAGATATTGTTGTCTGTTTTCATCAACAACCCCTGAGTTCCAAAACAAACCTAGATTCTGACCTACCTGTACTCACACAACTCCCTTGAACATGGTGTGTAAGCATCTCCCAGTTTTGATTAAGAAGGCAATTACCTCCTTAATACCTTGCCATGTATAAGAAAGGCACTGTTTCTCCTTAAGCATTTTGTAGTAATTTATAGTCCATGTTTTAGAAATAATTATTTTAAAAGTTTAAATAGCAGTATCCACCTAGAAAAGTATTGATCTGTGGCTTGTCTGATATAGACACCCCGTGCAGTTATTTAGAATACAGAAGTCAGTTTCTGGTTCTGTACAAATGGAGTAGATGCAATCGTATCTGTGAAAAACTGCTATCCATATTTTGTTGATTGGAAGTGCTATAAACAGAAGCTAAACAAGTAGGAATAAACTATAGAAGGATCCTGCCATGAAGCCAAACCACCAAAGCTATGGATTCAAGTAGGGGATTTACTTGTCTCTAACCAGTACCTCTATGCTGCTGGCTATTTTTTCTAGAATCAATGGCAATCTATGTTCATGGTAACTTACATACATAAATTATATCTGTAGAAAGACCTTAATTTAAAAAAAAACCAAAAAACAAAAAACTGTTGTCATAATATAGAATTTAATTACCTACATAAGTAAGCAAGGGATGAATTTGTTTGCTTTAGCACAAGTGTAAAATGATAATGAGAAGTTCAAGAGGTTTTCTATTAAACAATATACAATTATTTTAACTTATAATAAATTGCACATTTTTCGTTTCCCCATATTTTTCATCTTCAGTTTTATTCAGCTTTCTAGTTTAAATAGTTAGCTTACATCTCAGAAGACAGTTGAGCCTCTATTTCACATTAATTTTGATGAGTCACAGCTGTATTACTAGACCCAGATATAACACAGGACTTCTTCACAGATACACATAAATAAGTTTGATAACAAGAGTGGCTTCATGTACACCACAGTGGTAAGGCATCATGAAGCAGTAGCAGGTTACACAGCTCTAGTGGCTCCGAGAGCATTAGAATGCAAGTTAAAAAGGATTCAAAGGGCTATATTTAAGTACTTTCTACAGATAATTCTATAATATTTGGACACCTCTGAGGTGTGGTAAGCAACTCTTCTGCTCTAAAATTCATTTCTGAGATATTTAATAGGGTTTTGAAATGAGAATATCACTAGACTTTTGCTTTCTTTCAACTGCATTTTTAGTTCCCTCTCTCCTTTTCTGACATTTTTTGTCTGTTGGTCATCAACTATATTCTTATGACATGACTATGTGCATCTTATCTTTCTTAATTGTCATGGAATAGGTGGGGATACAGAGAAAACTGCCTGCCACTGCATTGATAAAAGTCAGCCTGATTGCAGAGGTGTAGTAGAGAAGTTTCAGCTACATTTGTAGAAATTTGGGCACACATAATTTTAACTAAATTTTGAGCTTTTTTGCTAATAGAGTTTTTTATTTTAGATCTTTTTTGTTTCATTTTATTCCATAGCTTTTCTATCTTCTTTCTCATTTATTTCATAACTAAAATGAAGAATAGTGGTGTTACACTGCACTTTTCATGTGTCAGATGAAAAATAACAAAAGACATAACTACATGTCATGGTTCGATCCTAATCAGCAGCTAAGTACCACAAAGCTGCTCACTCACTCACTCTCCTCCCCCATGGGATAGGGGAGAGAATCGGAATTGTAAAAGTGAGAAAATGCATGGGTTGAGACAAAAAGGGTTTAATAATTGGGGAGAAAAATAAATAAAGTAATAGTAAATTGTAAAAAAAAAGGTAAGTAGCAAAACCAGAGAAATAAATCCCAAGAAAGATAAGAAAAAAAAAAAAAAGAAAATAATTGCTCTCCATCAAGTAACTGGTGCTCAGCCAGTTCCCAAGCAGTGGTGTGGCTGGCCAACTCCCATGTAGTTTTCATGCTGAGTATGATGCCATATGGTATGGAATACCTGTTTGGTCAGCTGAGACCAGTTGTCCCAGCTGTGTCCCCTACCAGTTTTTTGTGTGCTCCCAGCATGCTCACTGGCAGGGCAGTGGGCTAAGCAGAAAAAACCTTGGCTTTATATAAGCCCTGTATTATCAAAAATTGTTTATATCATAAAACCCAAACTTAGCCCCATATCAGCTACTATGAAGAAAATTAATTCTATCCCAGCCAAACCCACTTTATTACCAAAGAGTAAATGAATTTGCAAATCACAACTCAAGAAATCTTTAAACATTAAACTTAATTATTAGTACATATGTCAGATTTAAAAATCTTTATGTACAGTGACAGTCTGACACTACCAAGTCCACCACTATATCCACCAACAACCATATCTCTAAGTGCCACATCTACCCACCTTCTGAGATGGAGACTCCACTACTTAACTTCCCTGGGCAGTCTGTTCCAATGCCTGACAACCCTTTCTATGAAGATTTTTTTTCCTACTACCCAATCTAAACCTCCCCTGGCACAACTTGAGGTCTTTTCCTCTCATTTTTTTGCTTCTTACTTGGGAAAAGAGACTGAGTCCCTCTTGGCTACAACATCACGTCAGGTAGTTGTAAAGAGTGATATGGCGTCCCTTCAATCTCTTTTTCTTCAGGCCAAACAGCCCCAGCACACTCAGTTTTCTCTTCATAAGACTTGTGCTCCAGATCCTTCACATCTAAAGCCCTTTGGCATTTCAGAGCATAACAGCTGTCACACCAAAAAAATCCCCTAATCTTAACAGGTGTGATGATTCATCCCTTGATATAAGTGGACACCTTTCAACTGGGACTGAAACAACTTCAATAAAGTGCTTAACTTTCAGATGTCTCAGTATAGGTCTGAATGACTTTCAGTACCATGTAGTTCTTCAACTGTTTACTAACAGCAATACTTATGCATATTCAGATTTGTTTTCTATTGTGTGGAACTTTTATCATCTCCTTGTTTTCCTAGATTACTTCTGAATCGTTTGTCTATCTTAAGTTCTAGAAAAAAAAAATATACTTCCAAGATCATGGAAAAGAAACTACTTACATTGTGAGAATGAACTATTTCCTACTCCCTGACTCCTGTATTTTTTGATATTTCTTAACTGACCTGTGATTTCTCATTCCCTTTTCTTTAGGATTTTTCTTTATGTATCTTCTAAGAAGTGTTTTCTGAATCAAAGTATTTGGTACTAGACGTAGTTCCTTAGTTCAAATACTAATTAATTGTTTAAAATTATTCTAATGCTTTACAAGATATAATATCCTAGTGCAGAAGTTGTATCCTTTTCCCCTATATTTACCTATTTATTGGCCAATAGATATCCATTTACCACTCCCACAAATTTACATACTTTATGTGTCGGAACTATCACCTGGCAATTTCTAGACTATTGATGGAGCTCTTTGTAAGAACTCACAAAAACACTCGCAGAAATTTCCTCCTTTAATTATAGACAGATTGAATGGATGGATTGTACACTAATTAGTTTTTCGGCAGTTTCATATCTGAGTTCCTTTAGAATTTGTGGAAGATTACCATCTAGTCTTGATATTTTGTTATCCTTTCATTTTTAATTTTTTTAAGAACATTTTCTATTGTACTGAAATTTCTTCACTTTTCCTAGGGACCGTCTCTAACAGATAATAACTCTGGTGAAGGAACTTCCCTTAAGACATCTGTCCTGGGAACACAAATGCAAAAAATTACCTTAAATATTTTTGCTTTTCTATGATATATTTATAGATATTTCATGCTGATTTTAAACTTTTAAAGTCAAATAACTTTATGCTTCTAGTAGGATCTATCGTTGCAAAGTATCATAAACGTTATGTGCAATATACTGTTTAACTTTTCAATTTCTACCCATTAAGCTAATTGAAATAACAGTAAAAAAATCTGGGGTTTTTCTAGTAAGGAACATTTTCTAGAATTATAATTAATTCAGTAGAATAAGGTCTTTTCATCCAGGACAGCTGACATACATACTGGAAAGCAACCAAAGTAGAGTCTGATATTAGCACTGCACCTTGAAAACACATTTTACCTCTTGTATCTTATCCTTTTTGATCTTAGGGAAACTGCATAAATATCCTGGTAGAACGACAAGATAATAAGTCAAAACTACCTGTCTAGAAGATGAACTTCAGACTTTCTTCAGACTGTGATCTGATCTTTCATATTCTGTGTGTTGTAAATATTTCTGCTCTGTACTTATGTTTACAAATCATAATAAGTCAAATTTGCAACTACTACTCATTACAAGATTATAAAGAGCAAATGCTAGAATGTAGGTGTCAATTATAAATGGACTATATAGGAACTTGCGTACTGGATAGAAAGCTTTTGAAATTACTCATGAGTTTTTGAATGCAGATGTTTTAGCAGTTGTAGCATTAAGTTAGGAGAATTCAGTAAACTTTGAAAACAGTCCTTTACCACTACTTATATGTTTCATGATACAAACTTGTAAATCAAATTTTTGAAAAATAATAGTATTACTAATTCATTAAGATATCAAAATATCAATGTCACATATGACAGTCCAAACTTTCTCTGTTCTACCAGTATGTGCCATTTTGCAAACATTCATCAAATATTAAAAGAACATAAGGTACTACAGATTCATTCTGGTGTTCACAGAGAGCTTAGAGCAATGCCAAAAGGGTTGGTATCTCATATTCTGCAGTTTGTCAGCAGTGTTACTGGCATATGGATTTTTATATAATCTAATTATGTCATTGCAGTCTGTATTGATATATATAAATTCATTTCTGTGAATGTGCTTGTGCATGTATAAACACATACAGAAGAGAATGCATATGGAAATTTTATACTCCACTAGAATTCTGTATTATCTCAGAGATGGCAGGTTTTCATATTCTGCTTCTAATGGAACAAGCCATAAAAGTCTGCATGAGTTTCCCAGGGATACCATATTTTAAAGAATTATTAACACTTTTTTTATACCTTTTTGTTTTTTTGTTTGTTTTTTCTATGTTGCACTGGATATGCAGAGATGGGGGGGGAGGGAAAGAAGTGGGAGGTGCTCCAGGACAGAGTGAGAAAAAATGCTCTAGAACTCATAAATAAATGTTATTTTTTATCTTTAAGTCATTCTTATGTAAATTGTATAAAATCCTTGTTTGTACATGAAAAGAATTTGTATCTGTAGGGGAGCATAATATCTACAAAACCACTGAAATAAAATCCTTTATATTAGAACAATGTTGTTTTCAGTTCTTAATGACAAAGAGTCACCACATTTTGCTCCTCTACACTCTGTTTAATATCAATGCAAAATATCTGTAAAATTCACAGGCTCATTTTATTTGGTTAGTCAGAAGTCAGTATAATTTCTAACCTAGATGGGTTTCTTTTAACTATTTCTACAACAACCACCTTGTAGAACCTCATGAAGTTGCAGTGCAGCCAAATTTGACCTGGTTGTTCACAGTGAGGGCTTGCTGCACACAATACTTGACATTCTTTGGGAGCATTTTAAGAGCCATAATTGAGCTCTATATGATATGCCTTTATTGGATTTTGCCAATGTAACTGAATTTTAACCAGGGAGAGTTTCCCCACAATATGTATCCACACATATCATTTTAATGTTCTTTATATGTATCAAACCATAGGAAAATTGTGTTCTTTGCATGTTCAGTATGCTTTTCAAACTTATGTGTTTTAAAATATTTCCTTATGTGTTTAAAAAAATAATTAAAACATTCATACACATTTTTTCATCCAGCATTAAAAATATGCATACTGTTAATGTAAGTTTCAGTATTGCTGCAACTCTAAAAAGAGATTTAAATTCTTCTGCAGGTAACAATAATAAATAAGAAAATTTTTACCATTAGAAACATTTGTAGTTTCAATACAAATCATAGAAGAAAAGTATAATAAAGATCAGGCATCAAGTAAAAATATCATAAATATTCATCTATTTATTACAAAAATGTTTTAAAACAGCACAATGTTCATTAAGTGCAGGATGAATACATAATCCCAGAAATAACCTATGGAAGTCTGTGTTCAATCCATTTTTCTGTAGTTTGTAACTTTTTCACTGCCTGAATCTTCCATACTCCCCCCTTCCAGAGAATTTTAAGGAAGACTTTCTAACTGCCTCACCCCAACACTGCAAACACGTCAGAATACAGAAAAAAAAAAGTTGCTGAAACAAATAGTACATAAAAAGACAAATGCAATCCTTGCCTGCCATTTCTTATGTACTGTTTACAGAAGGCTCAATAGTTAAAAGATAAAAGACATATCAATAATATCTACTACCTGAAAACACATGCACACATTAAATAGATTTTCTCATCAAGGAAGTGCCACTGCTGCAAAATTGATGCTTGACCTCACTGAGTTCATATCAAGCTCTGCAGCCACAATGGTAGCTTTCCATCTCTGTGGAGTTTTTTGCTTTGTTTCCTCACTTTCAGTTTTGTGTTACTAGATTAACTGTATTTCAGCCATATTATAGCCTATACATCACAGGCTGCATGGTTTCTTTGTTAGTGGCTGCATTTTTTCCTTTTTATTTTGGCTTCGTTGATTTTGTCTGCTTTAGTTTTTGACAGAATAAACTGTTCTTATGGTGACCATAGCTTTAGACAGAGAGACAGAATAATTACTTTAGGATTTGCCACAGCATATCCTGTTTTATGCATGTTCTGTAAAGCAGTGGCCATCTGCATCACTGCCTTGTCCCACTTCAGACACCCATCACAAGAGAGATAAAACTCTATTATAAATGAAAGATCTCAGGGCCACCCATGCACTGGCAGTGACATCACAGTCAACAAACCATGGATCAGCAAAAACAACTGCCTGCCCTTTCTTCAGGCTTGCGAGAATATACAGGAAATATAGATATACACTGGAGTGGGAAGGAAAAGTGACCATCAAGACCATGACAGAGGTTCTGGATTTCTTTCCCTAATTTGTGTTTCATAACAAATTGAATAGAACTTACAATGGGAATAGCTAGTGTTAAAGAAAATGCCTCTATGAAAGGAGAAAGCAAACACTGACAAGGTCATGAGGATTGCACACAAACCTGCGAATTGGGGTCACAAAAGATTGGTTGTTAAGCTTTTGGAAGAAAATCATACATCATCATTAAGGATCTTGTATCTTCAATAAGCTATTCTTAAGGGAAAGAGATGAGTCTGAAAAACTATTGCAAGTATATATAACTAGTAAAAAAAAAGGTATGTAGAACATGAATGCATGTCTTAGACATACAGAGTTGCAGCTAGGCACTAAAAAAATCAGATTGTGAAAGCAGGCATGGGACAACTTGGTGTCTGGCTGAGAAAGGGATTAGGACAGATAAAGCAAAATAGTGGTAGAAGACTGCTTTTGGGAAAGGAAAGCTACCTCCTATTTTTTCCTGAGAGAAGGTGAAAATAGAGTGTCTGAAGAATAGTGAATACATGTATAAATTAAAAAGTCTTTCCTATATTCAATTCTACATTTCTCTCTGTCCTCTTAAAATTGTGTTGACTAAGTGTTTAGGTAACCTCTGAGGAGGAAAAAAAAGCACAAAAGATCTGTATCTATTAATAAAGACAATAGACTTGTGCTTCCTTTCAGTCCTGTTCAAGTGGCATAGAGGAAAAAGCTTGATCTTAACACTGTACTGTGAAGTAATTGCAGTAGATGAGCAAAAGGAATGAAGCTGAAAGACCTCTCAGCATATGAGAATAAATAGTGTTGGTTATTTATTGTTATTTACAATGGCATTGATCTCTGATGATGTAAAAGTGAAGGAAATGCCAACATTCAGGGCAAAGGAAATGTTTTATAAACTGAATAGGGGCAAAATTGCCAAAGATTTAATGACTTGATTTTAAAAAAAAAAAATTCTTCTCAACTGTAGCTAGAGGAAGGCACTTGCTTCTAAATAGCTCAAATTAAACAATAGATTAATCAATGCATCATCATTAAACAACTAATAACAAAAAGTGTAAATCTTTTTCCTTCATTTTAATTTGTTGCAGTTATTAAACAAGAATGGTACAAGTATACCTGAGTAATTTCAAGAAAGACAATGGTTTTTAAATGTTAGTAGTTCATGAGACAGGAACAAATAGCATTTAGAATGAAGATAACACTAGGAAGTGCATTGGATCATTCACCCTGCATGTTGTGTGGTTTTTAAGGTTATCTCTCTTTAGCTCTGACCACAGAACTCAGCAGTACAAAATGTTCTAGCAGGTTAATTGCCTCAAAATACCTTGAAGTCTGGTTTCCATGGCTCTCCTACTCACAGTCCAGCAGCTACTAAATGTGACAGTACTTGGCGTATTGTTAAAAACAAACAAACAAACATAAACCTCCACAAAACAACAACAACAAGAACAACAAAACCAAAGTAAAAATTCATTTCAGGTAACCACATCACATAGGAAAAGGCAGGCAGAAACTCACTCTCAACTAGTTTTTGTAGTTCTGAAAATTTATTTTTTTTACTCATTCTGTCATGATGGTTTGGACTTTTTTTCTGAATCATAAAATCAGAGAATAATGTGGGTCAGAAAAGACCTCAGGATGTCTCCCACTCATCCTCCTGCTTAAATCAGGGTCATTTATGAGATTAGACCAGGCTGCTCAGGCCTTTAGCTGGTTGGATCTTGAAACTTTCAAGGTGGAGGACTGCAAAACTTGTCTGGCCAAGATCATACAATAGTAGAACATAGAGAATGTTTTTTGTTGGGAGAAGCTGTAAAATTCACCTGGAGTCAGCTACATATATGATGCTATGATTAATAGAGGGACATGTATCAGGAGATAAAGGTGACAAGGAGAGCAGTGACCATTCTGCACAATCTGATCAGGGCCAAGCTGAGGACAGTGACAAATTCTACCTACAGTCACAGAGAAGGCAAGGAAATGAGCCATGCCTTTGGTCCATGCATTCAGGAACAGCATGTGACAAATCTAGAGAGTGAACACAATGTGACCTATGACATTGGTCCAAGATCCATCTTGGAAGATCATCTGGTAGAGCAGGCAGCAGGGCTGGACACAATCCAGATTACTCTACAGCTCATGCTTGCTAACGTTAGGGTTCCCTATCCTTTCATTAAAGATAAATAAAATCTCAGGGAGATGGTCAGGGCCAGTAAAGTTTGAAAGGGGTCTTGGTCCCTGACAAATAGTTCTGTGAGTGTTTATTATATTGACTGACTTCTGATTCACAAATGACTGTCTTATTTGCCCAGATGAGAAAGTGCTCTTATTAAAATATGTCCATATTACTAAAGAGTTTTTCAAAATTTATGAAAACACTGGAATTGAGCTGAAGATAAATAGTGATGTTAATTATTA
Source organism: Scytalopus superciliaris (assembly GCA_013400415.1). NCBI lineage: Eukaryota > Metazoa > Chordata > Aves > Passeriformes > Rhinocryptidae > Scytalopus > Scytalopus superciliaris. Next base: position 135,663 of record VXBX01000362.1, read on the forward strand.
TATTTGTTAATTTCTGAGAAAAAAACCCTGCAAATATTTATTTCCTGACATTGATTTCTCAAGATAATATTTAAATGAAGTCAAGTTTCTTTTTCCTCTTTTCCTATTTTCTTTCTTCCCACCTCATTTCCCTCTCCCCCTATGCTCCCCACCTCCATGAGTTCTGTAGGCAATTAAGTTTTGATACTGAAAAAAAAAAAAAA
>VXBX01000362.1:140819-172291 GCA_013400415.1 Scytalopus superciliaris
ATGTCCATGTTTTAATGATTTAATTTATATGTAAATGAAAATTTTGAGCATCAATATTTTTTTGCTAGGACTGATCAGGACAAATGTAAGAAAAGGTGAAAGGGAGGATGTTCATTTTTGGGACAATATCTGCAAAATTAAAAAGTAAACTTTCTAACAATTTGTATACTTCTTTAAAATTAATTAAGAAAATAAGCAAAAATAGGTTAATAAAATAATTCATAAGGATAGACCTATTACTGGTTACTATTTCTGTCAACTTTAGAAATCTTTCTAGGATAGACCATTTAAAATCTAAAATAGGAGTCTTTTAGACTTGTGGTGAACCACTCAAGACACACAGAGCACTGCTGGAGTGTATGGACTAAGGCTTATTTTTGTTATAGTGAATTGGTACATTGTACCTCAAATTCAGCTGTTGTTTTGTGCTGCTGAGCATTCAGATATTATATTTATTACATATCCCACTATGCTTTGTCCGAAAACTCATTAAATTTGTGATAGGGAATAGAATGGAAAAAATATCTTAATCACTACTACCTAAACACTTTGGCCATTCTAATCAAAACCATTCGCTAGATAATGTGAAAACAGAAAAGAAAAATGCACACTTTACAACTCTAAAATTATGCTGACAAAACCAAATATATTGTTATGTAAACTGTTAAAGCACTAGCAAAGCATCTGAGGCAATATTGTCATAGATAACAACTGTCAATATAGCTAGAAGGGTATTTTTAAAAACTTTGCATATCTAATATTATAAGACAACTAAATAGTTCTTACAATTCTTAGCTTTTCTTTTTTAATCCTTTTCATATCTGAAATAGGTTTTCCTGGAGGCTTCTGTTTCACTAGAATCTCCTTGGAAAATCAGTATTGCAATACTGGTTAGAGTGACATTATAATCTGGAAAGTGACTGTCACCTTCTTATCAATACATCTACTCTTCAGCTCTTATCTGCTTAGTGACAAGAATGAATTTTATAAATTTTAGCCCTTCTGTGTTAACAGACTGTATGTGTGATGGATTTGATTTTTGTCTCGTGGCATCCATCAGCTGAGTTATTTCCTAAGTTTTGCCTCCAAACACAAGCTCTAGCTGACTATATCTGTGCAAGTCCAACTACTACAATTACTAGGTTTGTAGATAGACTCTGGCAGGATTCTTAAAAATGCACTTTTCACAGCCCATTTTTTCTAGTGGAAAATTTGATGCTGGTGTAGTCCACCAAAGGATGTATTATGTATCCATACAAATTTCACTTTGCACTTAGCTGTGTTATCCTTGTAGCATCATGAGATTTCCTGTTTACTAGGAAAAAAAAAAAAAAGCATGCTAAAATTCAATGGTAAAAAGTGTTATTGTAATTTTTAATTTTAAGTTCAACGAAAGTAAGCAACCACTTAAATAAACTTAAATAACACACAACTTAACACACAAATAATTCATAAGTCTGAATGGTTACTCCACCACTATTATTAATAATGTAATTGTTATTTATTTTTATTACTTATTATTGTTGTTGTTGTTGATGATGATGATGTTGATATTTTATTACTGTTATTATTTTATTGTTATTTAATTTTCTGCCTTTTTGAGCAAAGCAACAAAGTCCACTTCAGGTGAGAATTAATGCAGAGATTCCAAAATCTCTGACATAAAATCATAGGATAGTTTGGATTGGAAGGGACCTTTGAAGGTCACCTAGTCCAACTCTCCTGCAGTGAGTAAGGATATCTTCAGTTAGATCAGGTTGCTCAGAGCCTCATCCTACCTGACATTAAATATTTCCAGAAATGGGGAATTGGCCACCTTTCTGGGCAAACTGCCAGTGTTTCACCACCCTTATTGTACATCTAGTCTACATCTATTCTCTTTTAGTTTAAAATATTACTCATTGTCCTATTGCAATAGGCTTTGTCAAAGAGTCTGTGCCCATCTTTCTCATAGGCCTCCTTTAGGTACTAAAAGATCAAAATAAGGGTCTCCTCTTCTCCAGGCTGAACAACCCCAACTCAGCCTCTTTTCATAGGAGAGGTGCTCCAGTCCCCTAATCATTTTTGTGGTCCTCCTCTGGACCTGCTCCATGTCTTTCCGGTGTTCAGGACCCCAGAGCTGGATGCAGCATTCCAGGTGAGGCTTCATGAGAGCAGGGTAGAGGGGCAGAATCATCTCCCTCTGCCTGCTGGCCACGCTGCTTTGAACGCACCCCCAGGACACATTTGATTTTGTATGCTACCAGTTCACATTGCAGGTCCTGCCCAGCCTCTCCTCCACCAGCACCCACCAAGTCCTTCTCAGCAGGGCTGCCCACCCTCAATCCCTTCATCTCCCAGCCGGGATTGATAACAGAGGTTGTCCTGACCCACGTTCAGGATCTTACATTGTGCTTTGTTGAACCTCATGAAATTCCCATGAACCCACTTCTCAAGTTTGTCCAGGTTCATTTGGATGGCATCCTGTCCCTCAGGGATGTCAACTACACTACTCAGCTTTGTGTAACCTGGAAACTTGCTGAGGGTTCACTGTGAAGGCATTTAAGAGCACTGGTTGCCCTGAGGGACACCATTTGTCACTGGTCTTCATGTGGACATTAAGCCATTGACCACTACCCTCTCGATGCAAGAATTAAACCAGTTCCTAATTCTTCAAACAGTCCACCTGTTAAATCTGTATCTGTCCAATTTAGAGAGAAAGATGTTGTGGGGAACTGTGTCAAAATCTTTGCAGAAATCCAGGTAAATCATATTTGTGGCCCTTTGCCCACAGATATAGCCTCCATTGTAGAAAGCCACTAGGTTGACCAAGCAAGATTTGCCCTTGGTGAAGCTGTGCTGGCTGTCCTGAGTCACCTCCCTGTCCTCCATGTGCTTTAGTATAGCTTCTAGGAGAATCTCTTCCATGAAAAACAACATCTTAAAAAGATCCATACTTGTGCTAAAATTGAACTTGAGCAATTTTTATTTGATTGGTTCATTGGTTACTGGTCTTTTTTCATTTAAAACCAGGTGCTAGAGAACCATTATGCATTAATTTTAATCCACTGGTTTTTGTGAATTACTTCTAATCCTATTTGTTATGAACTTGATATAAAACTGCCATTCATTTCAGGATTTTAAAGTTGTGTGGTTTTTAACCTTTTTTCTTTGCCTTCCCTCCTCCCCCCTCCCCATGTGTTTGCATTTTGTTGTTTCTTTTCTTTTAAAATAACTAATTAAAAGGTACAATTTTTATTTCTTTTTTTTTCTTGCCCCCTATATTAAATTTTTTAACATCCTTCCTCTTCCTCCAATGGTGCTTTTCTCTGCTGTTCTGCTGCCCCAAGTGAATCTTAAGAAAAGAAACCCCAAACTATTTTGAGTAAAATTTTGATGCTCTAAGCATTACTCTTACCACAAAGCATCAGCTGTGCCCAAATGTGTGCAAAATTCAGTGAGTAGGAAAGCTGCATACTGTGTAAGGGGCCCAGAATCCAGTCCTAGACATTAGACAGGCTGAGGAGCTGTGCAGATATTGAAGTGACCGGTGAACTGGCATGAGTTTTCTGCATCTAGACAGTGTGGGCATGTGTGTTTTCTCTGGTGAACCTCAGTCCTGGCCACTTGGAGAGGAGGAAGATGATTTGGCTATTTGTACATATATTTTATGAGAGACTTTTGGCAGTGTGTGTGTGCGTGTGTGTGTGTGTTTGTCAATCTGTTTCTCTGTTTGCCTGAAACGCACGCTCAGCCTTGCTACTGGCTGAACATGCAAACAAGAACATGAGCCAAGAAAGCAAGTGTGCCAACTTGGGCTCCAGCACCCAGGCAGAAAGAATTACCAGATTCAGGAGTCTGGGGAATTTGGCAGCTGCCCATAGCATTCTTTGTGGTGTAAGGTTCTCTTTGGCACAAGGATGTGAATTTGGGAGGAGAGCTTAAATTAAGCTCTCTGATAGAGTCAGAAGTATGGAGAAAACAGGAATGTCTGTGTGACACACTGGGAGGCTGTTACATGTAACTTATGACTAAAAAAAAGGTAACTTTCAAAAGAGTTTTTAAAGGTCTGGGTTTATTTTCAGTTGTTTTGCAAGGTTTCAAAAATGATCTGTTACTGCATAGTTACTGTACTGGTTTATGCTTTTTATTGCATGTAGTCAAGAGTATAAGAGGTCTGCTTTAAGGCCACCAATTCTAGTGTTGAGATAGACTCACAGCAGCCTTTTGTTTCTAGGATAAAACTGTAGCATCTAAATAAAGGGGGTTAAATTCTCTGTTTCAGTCTGTGCCTTTTTTTTTTTTTCCCCCTCTTGGTGATCAAAAAACCTTTAGTTTCCCCTCTAATTCAAGTTTTATTTTACAAAGTACTTTAAAGTATTCCTTTAAGAATCATATGAAGAGAGAGGAAGAGGAAAGCAAACCACAGGGACACAAAGATATATATAGTAACATAAGGGAAATTATTCAAAACCAGTTTTGACTATTGGGCTCCATTTTCAGTTTGCAGCTCTCAAGATTTTGACTTATAACCTTTAGTATCTCCATTAAAAAACAAACTAATTATAAGTACCATATTTGTAAGGATTTCTGCACTACTGTGATTATCTCCTGATTTCCCATGACAGTGCCTTTTCAAGGCATTAACTGATACAGACTTGTGTTCTTGCAAAAGAACTGTTTTTATTACAGGAAATATCAATGCTTCTCAGAAACTACAATAGTAAAGTCAACCTATTGTTTCCTGCTCTGCTGGGAATGCATTTGAATCCAGCCTAGGATAACACAATCAAGACTAATTTTCAGTAGATGTTTTCAGCTGATACAGTTTGAATTCAAGACTCTTGTTTTTTGACACCAGTCCTAGGCCCTCAATTACAGCAATAGATTTTGTAGTCCATAGAATTCCTCTTTCCAAAATGGAAATATTAACTATTCAGAATGTAAAAGACAGAGGAGATATGTATGCAGTCACTTTTTTTCCTGGCCAATACATCTTACAAAGACAATCAGTTATACAACCAGTTATCAAGTTATTGCTTATCTACTGATTATTTGGAAAGTTACAGAATGAAGAGCATTATTTCATTCCTTCTTCTCAGAATCCATGAAGAGTAGGCGACAACATTAATAGCAAATGTATACTACAACAGACTTTAGTAATCTAGCTTGTTTCCTCATGCCCAAGACTATATGACTTACTGGCCAGAATACAGGTCTCTTTCCTTGGAATAGAAATGCAATCTGTATTAGATATCTAAATTTTTAGACCTAAACTTAGGCATGATGTATCTTAATTCAGTACTTTTGACAAAATCCATATGACAAAATTATTTTAAAAATGAAAACAGAGCCCAAAATGTCGTCTTACAATCTTCTATTGAAGTTAATAATTAAAATTATTTTTACACTTCTTCTGTAAGTTTTCTTCTGTAAGGTATAACAATTATTTCAAATATGCTGTTGTGATCTACTAATTTATAAAGTCTTTTTAACCTTTAGAAAGTAAAGAAAATGCATACAAAATTTTGTGAGTAGTATCCAGGTCTGAATATAAAACAGTGAGTTTTTTTCTTACTATAGTTTATTTTAATTTAAACAGATGTACAGTAGTGTTGAAAAACTATAAACATGCTGTTGTAGCATGTTATTAACTTTTTCTGAACAATAGTCCCATCAGAGAGCAAAAGAAAATCCATTTCTTTCATAGAGACAACCCATCTTGAATCTGAAAATGCTTACCCAGCCAGCTGCCTGGCAGTCTTGCAGCTCAAATTAGAAAAGAAATCAATATATCATTCTTCAACTGTCAAGTGTATTGTAGACAATTATAATGAACATATACGTAAAAAAAAATAATATTCTACTTCATTTCTATTAATGAGATTTACTTTTACAATAAAATAAGAAAGGCAAAGCTTTTGACAAAGACAAAAATAAAGGATTGTAGTCTATATTGAAAACATATACAAGGACCATATCAGACACCTTTGACCTTATGAATTATCATTCCTCTAACCTCCAATGTCCAAAAAAGAGTCTTGAAATCTGTCTTTATCAGACTTACTGCCAAGACCAAAAATCAATCCACCCAAGGGATGAATACTGCTTTTTGCAAGTGATACTGTGTCACTTTGAGCCATGTCATGTCATAAAGGTCTCACAGCTTGAAGAAAATAGGTCAGTTCAGAATCACAGAGGTGGAGAACCTGTAAGAAAACAGAATTCTTTTAATAAATAAATAATTACATCCAGTCATAGAGTTTTATCAATGCATTTTGCACAATTTTTGTATTTTCACCTTTGGAGCTTGGGTTTGTGGTTTAAGTTTGGGTGGGTTTGTTTTTTTGTTCTTTTTTTTTATCATTTTTGTTTTGCTTTGTGAGTTTTGTTTTGTTTGTTTTGTTTTGAATACCTGGAGCAGAAGGTTGACAGGTAATTTAAAGGTGGATAACTTACAGGGGACTGAAGATGCAGATGGAGAAAGAGGGGTTTGGGTGCATTATTTTTGAGTGGTGAGAGTTAATCTAGCTGCATCCATGGTATACTTCCACATGTATATGTTGTGGTTTAACCTGGCAGGCAGATAAAAACCACACATCCATTCAGTCCCTCCCTCACAGTGAGACTAGGGAGAGAATTGGAAAAAAGGCAAAATTCGTGGTTGAGATAAAGACAGTTTAATAGGACAGAAAAGGAAGAGAAAACAACAATGATGAGCAAATATGCAAAACAAATGTTATTGCCCACCACCCGCTGAGAGTCGAGCCCTGATCAGTGGCTGCCACACCCTGGGCAATTGCTCACAGGGGTTTTTTTGTTCAGCATGACACCATGTAGTATGGAATATCCCTTTGGCCAGTCTGGTTAGCAGTCCTGACTGTGTCCCCTCCCAGCTGCTTGTGGACCCCCAGCTGACACTGCAACTGGCAGTGTGAGAAGCTGAAAAACCCTTGACTCACTGTAAATAAAACACCAGTTTATTATCAACATTATTCACATCCTAAATCCAAATCACGGAATTATATCCATTACTAGGAATAAATTTATCTATCACAGTCAAAATCAGGACAATATACTTCCAAATTTTTTCTCATAGAAGAGAGTGAAGTGTCTTTCAAAGTCCCTCTCAAGCACAGATTCTTCAGATCCTTATGGACCTTGAAAGGAAGGAGGGACTGTGTAACCGTTAAAATATCTCTGAACAAGGAAACTGTTGTGGGTTTTGGTTTGGGTGTTGTTTTTCTCACTTCTTGTTTAGTCTGGCTGTCATTAAAAGCACTACCACTCTACAAGAATCACCTGAAAAAGGATGCCACAATACCTACTTTGCTAAAGATCTACCAGAATTACTTCTGAAAGTGGAGTAACTAGGAATATAGCAAAGTAGCTGTGTTGCTTAGATCCTGAGAGACAACACCTTCGTTCCAGTGGAGGAGTCCACCTTCACCATTTTATCATTGAGGAAAATACACTCAAGTCAGCACTTCCACCAGTCTATTTCTCCACTGAAGTACCCAAACTTTTAGAAATCTCAGTTATGGATGAAGAGTTGTGTTGTCCTCTGATAGATCTATCAGTATAAAAAGAAAAAATATGCACAATGCTCAAGAGGGTTTCATCTCTTCAGGTTTCAGTGTCATGTCTTCATGTGTCAGTCATTCTACTTGGCATGTGGTTGAACACAAACTTGAGGGGTAAAATATTTCTTTTATACACCACAGGCAGTTGACTGTGGTGTGCTTTGAAGAAAGCTGCCATCACTTGTGAAAAACACTGTGCTTGAAATCCATGAGCTGGTTCAAAGATATACAGCAAAGGATGAAATAAAAAAATAATGAGGAACACACAAAAACAAACAAACAAAAAGGAAATTAATGGTGCAAAACAATGGGTGTAAATAAATAGAAAAAGCATAAATAACTCACCATAAAGTATAATGAAGTGGCTGTGAAGAACTCAGAAATGTTGGAATGCCGTGTCTGCAGGCAGACAACAGATACTGAGGTATAAAACAACTAGTAATTCTACTTACACACTACTGGACTGTTGTCCACTTCTGGAACTTTTATATCTGTGCATTCATGCCTGTAGTTAGATACAGGTATGCAAACTAACACATTAAGTCTGGGCTATAGCCCTCCACATGGTAAGTGAAGCTGGCATATTTGTATTAAAACCTCAGTGCTATTTTCCCATAATATTTTTTCTTTTTGTCTCTGAGAGCATATTCTTTATGATTTCTAAATATGTTTAGAAAATTATCTTCAGGACACTGGGAGATGATTGTTTTCTACAAGCATTACAGAATGAAAATATTTCCTCAATGACACCAGTAAGTAACCTAAAAGCAAAAAAAAAGAAACCATTTGATTCAGACTGTAGTTAGAATTTATTTAGATTTCTACTTATTAAGGTAAAATCATATATGATTTGCTTAATTAATAATAATTATGATGATGATAATAATAACAACAATGACAACAACAATAATAGCAATAACAGTATTTACTACTACTACTATTAATTAACACTTCAGAGGCATTGAAAGTTCTGATGGGTTGCCACATTGGTGAGAGTCCAGAACTATATTTTGACAAACCTTGATTTGGATGCCATTTGTTTTTCTAGCATGCATTAAATAGAAGATAAGCTTTTGTTGCCTTCAAGAGAATAGGAGAAACCAGAAGATGACGAACACAAAAATAAATTTTAAAAAGTGAAGTCATGGGAGCTGACAAAATATCCAACTCCAGAAACCTCTGAGAATAAAATAAGGCAATAAATGGAAAGAAATAGAAGGCAACCTCAAAAGATTACATTTTGAATGCTCACTTGTACAGGGTTATGATAACTAAAATCTGAGAATCAAGGGTGTTATTTTCAAGTTTCACCAATATCAAATCACTAAAACCCATTTGGCATTATACATGTTTGTTATGCAAAAAAACTTTACTGTTGTTAAGAAAATGACAAACGGGAATAAAATGGCAAGGAAGTTACAAAGATAGTAAGTATTTTTTCCATCATCAACAAAATGACCAAGTTATCACAAGGTCTTCAAATCTAGTTAATAACAATTCACTTACTAATTTTTTTAAGTGATTGCAGCATCTCAGGCTTTATTTCTATTTCACCTTGAAAAAGAATATTGATTTTTGTTAGGTACTAAAAAATGTAACAATCTTTTCTCTTTTTTCTTTTTTTTTTTTTGTTTTTTTGGTCACTATGTACTTCATCCTTAGCAATGTTAGTTTAATTTTAAAGAGTGTCCTTTAGCTGTTCTGATGAATTTGTTGTATTGCTACAATAATCTAATTTGCCAGCATTCAGAAAATTCTTCAGCAGAAAGGCTTTTGCTAATTTGATTCAGTACTGCTATGTCAACTTTAATTTTAACTCTGCTTTTCAGAGTTGATAAGAACAAAACTCTTTAATAACCCCAGATACTTAGCTCATATTTAATAAAACCTCTCCTTCATCCCTGTGGGGACAGATTTAATATTTATTACTTCACTGACACTGGCACATGCAGTAAGTATAATGTCCATTTTTTCTGAGTCTTGACAGAGTTCAACAGCAGTTCAGAGAATTCCCAACGTCACATTACTGGTACTAGTCATCACACTTATTTTATTTGCATTACAAATAGTTCAAACTGCAGAAATTAATGCAGGCTGAACATAAATGATTAATCTCAATGTTATACCTGTATTTAAAATGTAGATTGTAAATTGACAATATTCTTCCCCCTCAAATAGTTGCAGTTTAAGAGATTACTATAAAGATTCCCCAAAATTAAGTAATTTGCCATGAATTTATAACACCTGACAGCACCACATGCTATTATATTACCCATTACTTCCACACAAAATTTGCATTTCTGAGTTTTTTTCCAAACTAAACCACCTGGGTCAAATTTTCCATTCCTAGATCCATGTGAAGATGACAAAAACACAGACTAGGGAAGAGTTGGAACATAGGAGACAAACAGATGGTCTGACTGGGATTGGCTAGAAGAGAGGGAACATGTTATGAATTGTGTGAAGCAAAATAGAATCACATCAGAAAGAAAACTGAAAGCGAGTAAAGGGATGGAGGTCAAAACATAGTGTATACAGACTGAAGGATACTCATCTGAATTACAGAGAAGAGGGGAAATAGAGCAAGTAAAAAGAAAAAAAAAAAAAAAGAAAAGAAAAAAAAATGTGCTGTAAAGCCCCAGGCTTGATCAACAAGTTTTTGAAGGGGTCTTAGGTACTTTGATTCCCTGAGGATGGAACAAGGGAGAATGCAACAACATTCTCAGGAGGTTAAACAACAAACTTTTACTGGCAAACTTTAGAAAATAAAGGTACTTGGCAAATTTTAAAGAAACATTCAATTATAATAAAACATTTCACAAAGGACTGACTTATCAAACTTTATTCACCCAACTTTAAGTTACCCAGATTTTGAGAAGAGGAAATTAGGAGAAGAAAGAGAGAGAGAGGGAGAGAGAGAGAAAGGGAGAGAGAAAAAAGGAACATATAGCTACTGCCTTGCTTCAAGGCAGTCTCAGCTGCTATAAACTCCAAGACATCAAGGATGTGATCACATGTATTCCCGAGCAACTACTTTTATCTGCTCTGTTCTCCTGGTGCCCTCCAACCCAGGTGGGGCCTTCACTGTGCTGGTGGCTGATAGCCTTTCTGGAGCTGGACTAGGGGCTCCAGGGCTGGACTGGGAGCATTGCACTGCCCAGCCTTGGCAGAACTTGCCCTGCCTTCCCCACCCCTCACACTCTCTTTAGTTGTTTTGAGCCAGTAATCAGCTTTGTCAGTCTCTCACACCTGTGTTGTGCCTTGTATTTTTTAATGATGTTTCAATTTGTGCTCAAGCACACTTTTTCAGTATTCCAGGATGGCTATTCACACTTAGGGAAAAAAAGGAAGAGGCTTCAAGGTGTTTAGTCCAAGTAAGTTGTACTAGATTTCCTCAACACTTGATGGAAGGAAAATATTTCAGGCAATCAGAATGTTTCTTAAGATAATTTTCTGGGCTAATGGAATATGAAAGTCGGGAAATGTCAGTCCTAACCTGATATGAAACTTGACTCTCAGTCTTCTAGGCGGCTAAAATTTGAATCACATCTATCAGGGTGTGAACACAACACAAACACACAAACATCTATATTTTAGAATATGGTATACAGGACACTTAGAATATTTACTTTTTCCTATTTCTAGAATCCTTTCTCTTATTGTATTACCTGAAAAATGCAAATAATATATGGTTGGCTGAGCTCATTTTGCTAAATCTTGTCACTTTGAAACCTGAAATTTTTAGGTGAAATATTTTTCAGAAAAAATTATCTGACGGCAGCTTGGACAAGTCTTTTTCTCCTTTTTGTATAAAAAGTGAAGAAGGTCCTGGCAGGAATTTTCTTCTCAAATTTTTCATCGGCATGTGTAAAGTCTCTTCTTTAAAAGGATAACATATGAAGCATATCTAAGGGGTTCCATTCTATGAGTTAAAAATAAAAAATTAGTTATGCAGCTTTTCTCTGTTTTATCTCTATCTCACTTCAGATTGCATGTCTGTTTTAGTCATGCTGGGAGAAAACCTTTAAATCTGTTTTCAAAGTTTAAACCCAAAGCTGCTATCAATGCTAGAACATACAGAAACTCATGTCCCACAGTGTTGTTCCTTGTTGTATGTTCAGATGATGGTCACACATTGGCAGTTTGAAGCCTGGGAAGTGTGTCTGTAATTCCTGTAGTATTTATCCCACTATGGAGTGCTTGTCAGTTAAAAGTAATCATTGTCCTGACCTTGCTCCATTGCTTGTCAATGTTTTTTCAGTTTTTTGCTTTCCAAAATGTATGAAGAATCCTACTCAGCATCATGGAATGTGGTCTTCAAGCGCTGGTCGTCAAGAAAAATTCTTCTATTTTTCTTCTAAAAGACAGTAAAAAAAGGATCAAATACAACCCTTGAGAAGTTTAGCCAGAGACTGAGTAGCAAGGTTACTTTATAAGGCATTTAGTGACGGGCATTTTTAAATTTTATTAAAGTTTTGGCTAGAAGTTGGAAAAAGGAGCTGGATTAGAATACTTTACTTCTCTACAGTTCAGGAATAAAGGCTTCACTTGTATGATTTGCAAATAGCTAGAAAACTCTCAGTTTTTAAATAAAAGAACATTATTCATGTTTTTTGGGGCATTTCTGACAGGTGGGAAGAATGCAGTTTTTGTTGTGCCTTTCTCTCCTGGCTGAATACTTAGAGCAGTCAGACTGTTGGCTGGCAGTTGTTGCTTTCATAGTCAGTGAAATGATTTAGGTGTTACTGTCCAAACTGCCATGTATTCTCTTAAACCCACAGAAATCTATTTCATTAATACTTTTGTTCTGTACCATTGCAGCAGCTGTGAAACTGTACTGCTTTAGTCTCTGATAATCTAGTTTTGCATTAATACTCTGGAGAAGAATACATTCTGTATCTCTATAGACCAATGGTTACAATAATCTGGCAAGTGAAGGCAGAAAAACACAGCCAAAGCCTTGGAATATATCGTGGTTAACAATGGGACACATTTCTAGCTTATAGCTTATTCTGCAAAGTTCTGTTTAAGGATGGTAACCATGTATGGTATTTTTCTTTATTAACAATGCTGTAACTTGAACCACTGACAATTGTTAGTTTATCCTCTGGTTTTATTTTCTCTTTTCTTCAACTCATTAACAATTACTAGGCAAATCATGATTATTCTCATGGGTTTTTTTTGTGTTCTGTGCAACAGTTTTGCTACCCCATTTCTTTACACCAAAGTCTGCTCAGAATATATATGAATTTGTGAACAGGAAAAAAAAAATATCCTGATCAATGCTTGGAGTTTCTTATAAAAAGCTAAACCAGCATTCACAAGAGCAATTTCTGCACCCAGCAAGTTTCCTATGTATGACCTCAAAGCTACAGTTTCATTAACATAAAATGGTGATACTTTTTCCTCTTCTTCCACAAAACTCCTAGACTCTTCCACAAGACCATTTCTTCCACCATATCTAAGAGGTCTCAAGTCTTTTACCATCCACGGATTTTCTGTGGGTGCATTCCATTGCCTTGCTAATTCATTAATAAAGGCAGTAAAGAGTATTACCTGCTTATCAGGTCCTGGGGAATGCTGTTCATTACTGATGACTAGATGGACTTTGTATGGTGTGCAACAACCAGTGATCCACCTATCAAATTGTGCACCAATTGAAACTGTACTGATCCTCTAAGACAAGGAAAACAGCATCCTTTCTTTTCATTCACAAAGCCAGTCACTTTGCCACAGAAAGCAAGTAGTTTTGTCAGACATGGTTTGCCTATGATAAATCCATGTGAGATATTCTCAGTTGCTTTCTTGTGACTAAGTTTTGGGACTCAATATTTTCTCTCTTCCTTGTTATTTAGAGTAACTATTCAGCCAATATACAGACATTTCTCAGACATTTTTAAACTGTTCTCCAAAATGTCATTATTGTATTTGTTTACAGCTTTATGGGATAGAGTCAATTCACCAGTTTCTTTTAAATCCCTTCCAATTGTTTTCAAAATACTTTTATGCATATGATAAAAAACCCCAATAAAAGTTCAAGACTCTAATTGAGTGGATAATTTGAATAATAAGCAAAGTATGGCAAAAAAATACTCACTCTGCATGCATCCAAAATAACACTTTGGATCCATGATTAATTTTTGTCCAAATTGTATTTGCATTTCTCATAATAAAATTATGAAGCAAATATGGAAAATACTTTAGAAGCTCAAAGATATTCTTGAGAACAGCTCTAAGTGTTGTGCATGTGGATTTGATGATAAACTATGCACAAGACAGAGAACAACCTATAAATAGTAACAATTATATTAGATTTTGCTCAGCCACTTCATTCACAATTTTCTGTGCACAGTGAATGAGGTAGTAGTCTTGTGAAAATAAATGAAAGATAATGCTATTAAATACATGATAGCAAATATAGATTAGAGATAAAAGTATGATCAGGCACATATAGCTGATGTTCCTTGTTATTGTCACCTTTTTTTCTTATGCAAGGTAAATTGCAGCATTCAAGCAACATATCTACCTACTCACTGCTCTTTCTCCCTCTCATATCTGCCTTTTCTATGGGCCTTGTTTCTGCCACTGGATTCATAGATTTCTTGCACTTTGCAGGGCCCTACCCACCAAGATTCATATAATGAAATGACAATAAAGAGCATCAGTAGTTCTGTCTGTCCTCCTCTGTACATCACATGCTATGGAATTTGCCCGTTTAGTTGTCCAGATCACATCTAATAGAAATACATTCAGTTCTTGAGGCATCAAAATAGGGTGAGGATCTGACATTTTTCTTAGTATTTTATTACAATTATTGATTACTATTGTTTTTTAAAAAATCATTACTTACCTCGTTATTTCAAAATACTCACTTTAAGTTTCTGGTACTTATTTCCTCTTTCTTGATGGATTTTATAGCCCTTGTTATCCAGTGTTCATTCTGATTTAGGATATTTACATTCAGTCTTGATGCTACATCTCAGTATTTTGATAAATTGTTTAGGTAGAGGTCACCATGACATTCACTTTGGTAGATTTATCCCTCAAAGCTCTTTTTGCAACTCCTCCAGTTTTTAACATTCTGAAATTTCTCTTAGAAAGTGAAATGGAGATTTTTTGATGTGCAATATCATTCAACATGCTCTTGATGTTTATTCTCATATTGTTATTTCATTTCTTTAAAAAAAAAAATAATTTGTTTCTCTGAAGACCAATTGATTTATAAAATAATTAACAAAAAAGTGTATTATCTCCATATCTGCATTTGCTACTGTATATGAGTTTGCTAGTTGAGTCGCACTGCATATCACAAATTATTGCTAGAATTCTGCTAATTTAAAACAAAGATGTAAATGAGATGGAAATATTGACATTGACATTAATTTTATTTCTGAAGAAGGTTTTAATATAGTTTACTACTAACTTGGTAATAAATATACCTTGGACACTTCTCAGAATGCTTTTTAAATTTCTAATAAAGCAAACAGACTAGTAATATATGTGGATGTATTTCTATCAGATGCAATGGCAATAGTTGTTTCAAAGTTAATGAAGAGTCACTAGAAGCAGCAGAAGAAAGTTCAACAGATGGAGAAAATTGTTTCTTATTCTTCTATTTTAGGGTCTGTGCATTAGAATTTGTTAACTTACTGGAGTGGAGAAAACATCTCTGTAGATAACTATTATTAGGGTGCTTTTACTGAAGCATAAGAGTCAACATTGCAGAGCATTATTCTTGTGATGTTTTTTCATTATAGTGCATTGGTAACATTTCCCATTTGTATTATGGACAGGCTTAATTGCACTTCTATGAAGACAGCATCATGCTGGTATTTGTATTTCTCCAAAACAGTACTAAAATGAAGGACTGAAAGCCTTCAATAAACATGTATGCACAAGTTAAAACTGGGAAGAAAAAAACAGAAACTTTGAGAATTAAAAATAAAATTGCAACTTTACATTTGGCAAAAATTGGTGGGGTTTTTATGCACTACTTATTAAGCAGACATACAGTGCACATTGCCAGCTGATGTTAAAACTGGGGAATGCTAGAAAATGTCAGTAAAAAGAGATGATTACAACAGTGGTGTAAAGTCATTAGATCCCTAACACAAGTGGGTCGTGAAGGATAGAACTCCCCAGACACAAATCACAGAAGTGAGTGTTTCCCAGTGAGAGATGTGAGGCCCTGACTTAGGACCCATCTTCACAGCTGCAGGCTGCTGCAACATAGCTGGGACCAGGATGAAATGGGATTAACTGCATGAGCCAGGGTGGTGAGATACCCACCAGGGCCATCCTCTATCTGGGGACTGAGTTTAAGCTCTGGCTCTTGCCCTTGCATCTTCTCATGCCCTTCTTTTACCCACGGCCCTGGTCTTCCAGATGGGCTTGATGATAACTCCAGTGGCTGAACTTCAGTTCTAGTTTTAGAGGCAATGACTAGATGTCTGCAGGTTGGCAATGAAATGTCTGGGGAAGGAAGTTCAGTGGAGGAAACAGGAAGACAAGAAGAGGGTTTCATCTGACAGTATTAGCCTCTAGTGTTAAGGTTGGCATTTGAGTTACTCAGCCAACAATTCCTTAGAATGTAGTGGGGGAAAAAAGGCACACTAGAGAGATTCATCCTATCCAAAAAGAGGCTCTGAAACACAATTCAGATAAATGGCTCATTTGTTTCTGAAGACAACTAGAATATAGAGAGATGAGCAAAAAGCAGATTAAGGTGAAAACAGTCCAGATTGACCCAATTTGAGTGAATATCAGTACAGGACCCTGTAAGAAGCCTATAACAGAAAACTAAACTCTTAGACTAAAATATTGACACACTAATACAGGAAGCAATGCATAGAAAATATAATTTCACTTTATTAGACCTATGATGAGAAAAAGAACTTCCGTCCTAAACAGTAGAATTACAGGAGAATGTCTATTATTTTGCCACCTCACCAGTAACTAGCATAATGTAATGGACAAAGGATTTGGGGCAAACAAGTCAAAATGGGTGCTTAAATATACTAAACACAGTAAAAATCAGTATTTTCTAGAATTTAGATAATACAAAACAGGTTTTTTTTGCTTTAAAACAAATTGAATACTTCACAGGAAACTATTTAGTATGGGATATTGCAGAAATGTTAAGTGCTCTTTGAATGCAATGTTATAATTTAACAGCAAAATAAGGATAAGTAAATCTTAAATGAGTATACATCTGAAACTCAGAGAAAAAATTAAAGCTAAACAAAACAAAGCCAAACAAATCAATCAACACACCTCCCCAAAAATATCCAAGGTCTTTGGTTTTAGATGGCCTAAAACTAAACCCAAATTGATTTAAATGTGATACTTTCACCTTTATATCAAAATCCCAAAGGTCAGTGCAAATCAAAGTCATTATCTTTCTTTTATTCATGTCTTAGACAAAAAAATCCATTGAGGTTAATAAGAGAATTTTATAAAAGCCATAAAAATGAGGTGAAAAATTATTTTATTGCTTGGCAGTTTGTGTAATAAAAAAAGAAGCAATAAGAGGGAAGAAAAGATGATTAAAATATAATGACTATAAACTAGCTTTGGTATAAGTAGCATGTATTGTTGCCTGTAACTCAAACAACGATGACAAGAATCTCATGTCTTGTAAAGTGCAGGGATCAAGTATTGTTTAGTAGGTAAGCCAATCATTTTCTTGAACATGAGTGCTCCTCTCCTTTTCATTTGCTTATTGTTGATTACAGCCATGAAGTGATTTAGAATACCACAAATTTGGTCATTATTCTGGAACTTGAAGAGTTTAGTGTGGGATTTTCCATATTTCAGTAGGGTTTCCTTTCACAGTCTGAAGTATCTGAAATAATCTATGTACCTTGAAGCCTTACTTCTTTCTGATGAAAATGATCATAGAAATGTTATATAGTAGAAAATCTTGATGAGGTTCTATAGCATGCAGTTTCCATGATAAATTGTTCTATGTTATAAGATTGAACATTTGCAGAGCCTTGTTGCAGGGACTTTGTTTAAGTGTCCTTCTGGACTGTGATTCTGAGTATTAAAAAGAGAGTGTCAGCGCAGTAGTTTTAAAATAAATGTTTTAAAACCTGATCTCCACTCATTTCAAAATTGCAACTTCGAATTCATTAGAAAAATTACCAGAATAAAGAAAAAAATTATTCTCCTTCTAGATACTTGGAGACTCTTTGTACTCAATAAAAATTCCTAAGAAAGCAAGGATTTTACAATTTCTACAGTCACAGAGTAACTTCGAGTAGAAGTGACCTTTAAGATTATTAAGTCCAATCATAAAACTAACACTGCCAAACCCACCACTAAACCATGTCCATGAGTGCCACATTTACATGTATTTTAAATACCTCCAGGGTTGGTGACTTAATCACTTCCCTGGGCAGCCTATCCCAATATCTGACAAACCATTCAGTGAAGAATGCTTCCTAATACCCAACTAAATCCCCCATGGCAATATTTGAGTCTGTTTTCTCTCTTTCTATTGCTTATTACTTTAGAAAGGAGACCTCTTTTTCTCCAGGCTAAACATGCCAGCTCAGCCACTCCTCATCAGACTTGTGCTTCTGACCCTTCACCAGCTCCATTGCCCTTCTCTGGACATGCACCACCACCTCAGTGTCCGTCCTCAATTAAGGGGCCAAGAATGCATCACTACACTCAAGGTGTGGCCTCACTAGTGCTGGGTTCTGCGGGACAATCACTTCCCTGGTCCTGCTGGCCACACTCTTCCTGATACAGGTCAGGATGCCATTGGCCTTCTTGGCCACCTGGGCACACATTGGTTTATGTTCAGCCACTGTCAACCAGCACCACCAGGTCCTTTTCTGCCTGGCAGCTTTACAGCTGCTCTGCCCCCATCCTGTAGCACTGCATGGGGTTGTTGTGACCCAATGAAGAACCCAGCAGTTCACTTTGTTGAGCCTCATACAGTTGGCCTCTGCCCACTGACTCTGCCCCTCCATATTCTTCTGCAGAGACTTCCTGCCCTCCATCAAATCAACACTCCCAGTCAACTTGGTGTTGTCTGCAAAGTGACCGAAAGTGCACTCAATCCACACACAATGGTTTATAACTCCTTTTTTTGCAACTCCTTTTTAATGCCCATGCAGCATGTATTGCTGCTAGATGCACTTCATTTGGGTTATTGATCCCGCCAACTTTTTAGAGGCAGAAGTTCTAATTCTTACATGACCATTCTCAGGCATTTTCATGGTTTATAATACATAAATAAATATTGCATCTTAGCTACCTCATGGACTTCCATTCCCTACCTTTGTTGAAATGGCAGACCAAAAATCATCGCTTCCATATCATCCAGCAAACACTGTCATGCCACTCCCAGGCTTTTCTCAATTGATCCTGGTTTTATCCACTTCAAACCCAGTCTAAAGCTCTTTCAATGAGCCCTGCTAACTCCTGTGCAAAAAATCCTTTCTCCCTTTGAGACTGGTGTACCCTGCCTGTTGCCAGAAGGCCTGGTGTCATGTAAACCAATCCAGGACCAAAAACCCCACCATTCTGCCAGTGACACCAACCTCGAATTGAGGTATTGATCTTCTGGTTCTCCCTGTTTCTTCTCTCAGCATTACCTGCAGCTGAAAGGAATAGAGGAGAACACTGCTTGATCCCTTAACCAGTAGTCCCAAGGCCTTGAAGTCTCTCTTGATTGTCTTGGGATTTCTTACTTCATCACTGCCTACCTGAAAAATCAATAATGGATAATAGTCCTAGGGCTGTATGAGTGTAGAAGGTTTTTCTTCATACCTTTAACTCAGGTTCTTCTTTTTCTTGTATGTGGTTCCAAGATGACAATATAAATAAAACAATCCTTTTTTTTTTTTTTCCAAAGATTAGCTGTATCTTCTGATAATACAGTCTGTACAGTCATTGTACACATTAAAGATTTTCAAACATTTTCATCATGGAAACAAACTGTCTACTGGAAGGCTTTGTTGAAGACTTCATAATCAAAAGTCTTCACATAGAATTAAGTTTGGTCAAACAAATTTTTGGGCATAATATAGGTGTAAATAGATGAAGGTCTGTTGTATGGGATGTGAGACTATATGATTAACTGTCATCTTCAGTTTTAAAATGATGAATCTTTCTTAATGTCTTATCTCTTCCTCCTTGATACTCAGACTACTAGACTGTGAAATGTACTTCCATCATTTTAAATCTTTTAAATTTTATTTCCTTTTAAATCTTATTTATGAGAGAGAGCAGAGAGATGGAAAAAGGTGCAAGATTTTCAAGATTTTTTAAACAGATTGACATTGAAAGAAATCAGTAGGTGAAATCCCTCATACTGTTTCCACAGAGCCTTAAGTGAGATTTATATCATCCAACATTGCCAGTTTTAAAAGTGCTAACTTGTTGAAGCTGGCTCTTCAGAATCCCTTTGTCAGTAAACTCAAGGTCTCTCTTGAAGGTGATGACTCTCAACAGCTAGCTGGAATATATTGATATAACAAGAGGACACAGCCTCAAGTTGTGCTAGGGAAGATTTAAATTTGATATTAGGAAAAAAAAAATTGAAAGGGTGGTCAAGCATTGGAACAGGCTGTTCAGGGGAGTGGTGGAATCATCATGCCTGGAAGTTTTCAAAAACCATGTTGGTGTGTCACCAGGGGACATGGTTTAGTGGTGGCTCTGGCAGTGTTTGGTTTATGGTTGCTCCTGATCTCTTCCCACAGAGGCCACCACTGCTATCCCCCCATTTTAAAAACTATGTCATATAAAGCTAATGAAAATCAGTTCTTTTTAGCTTAAAAGAACAGACAGCATAAATGTATTAAGAATATCATGTCAAGCCAGTTTTATTTTTTGCCTTCACAGAACACCTGTCCTAGCAGAAAAGGCAAACAGTAAAGATAATTAATCTTTCTTGACTATAAGAGGCTTTTTGAAATAATTTCAGTGGTCCTTATCATAAGCACACTAAAAATGTAAAGGAATTAATGAAATTACCCACTAGTTGAAAATCTGTTCTCTAAAATCTGTCACTTTGTAGTAGTTAGGACTGGGCTGACGGAAGATATCGCGCTGTTACGGAAAGATAGGGTCTCTTTCTAAAGAGCCAATTGCAATAAGTTTGTGAAGTAAGCAGACAGAAGTGACGCTGTGAACCTGCACTATATAATGTTGTGTCACGAGCCAATAAACGCCATTTGCCGTCCATCACATTGATGTCTGTGAGCAGATGGACCAAGTGGCCTGGGGTTGGCCGCCGTGCCGTTCCTGAGCAGGGCCACCATGCCTAGCAAAGGCAACACACTTTCACTCTGAAATTATGTTTTGACTCCAGACAGATCCAGCATTAAATAAAGAGTAGAGAAAACTGGCATATATGAGGAAAAAAAGACTGAAAAACACAAGGCAACTAGTTAGACAGGATTATGGCAAGATCTCCAGCTTAGTCCTCATCCCCCAAAAAACCCCACACACCCCGCAAAATAAACCCAAAAACCACCACCACCACCACCACAACAACAACAAACAAAACAAATTTCAGTACATACACAAACCCAATAAAACAAACTTTACACTTTTTAAAAAATAAAATCTCATTCTGGCATATGAATGTTATTGAGATGTGCATGTTATCCAAGACATAGACAAATTCTTTTCTGTTTGGATTAGTGAGTCTTCAGATGAAGTACAGCATGAGATCTCAGATTTACAAAATACTATAGAGTGATTGGTGAGAGAACAGTGGAACGACAATAAGAAGAAGTTGAGAAAACATGGTCTACAGTGGAAGGCAAGGAATTGAGTTTGTTCAGTCTATAAAAAAGAAGACTGGCAATATATTAATATTTCAGCTTTAAAATTATTTTTATAAATATTTGAAGTCAATAATTTCATTGTTAACAAATATTTATGTTGATTAGAAAAATCATACTTACTACAAAGGTAAATAAACTCTGAAATAGCACACAATGGGGCCCGGTAGAATATCCTTTTGCCCTCGTATCTGAAGGAAAGATTGAATATGCATCTCTCAAAATGGTTTACTGAGTTTGGACAAAAATTACCTCCACAGACTTGGGATTTTTCCTCCTGGTACTCACTCCCTCCTTCTGCCATTTCTGTGATTTTTGTAATTCTATAATTGTATAGCTCCTCACTGACATCTTTTTGTAGAAAGGTAAAATTTGGTCTTCTGTTGCTGCAGCAAGGGAGGCCATGGGGCTTTACTTCACTTAGGATGAATCAAAATGTGTGAGAAGAACATGGTAGAAACCTGAAGACTATTATGATATGTAGAGCAGCAAAAACTTCTGAGAAAATAATTACAGAAGTATGTCAAAATCAAATCATAGCCATAGTACTTCAATCGAAGACCAGAGAGAACTACCAAGAGATTACTCACAACAAAAAAGTAAATTATGTGCATCACTGGATAAAACTCTATTTCTCAAAGCAGTTGTTAATATTTTCCATTATAAAATACAAACATTGCAGATAATAGAAAAAAACAACCAAAAAAGGAGATATATAACTGGTTTTTAAAGAATCACTAGCTTAAAAAAAACCCCAAAAACCAACAAACAAACTTCATTTTCATTAAGCTCTAGTAAGTTCATAAGTCTAACTTTTGACAAATGCTCTCTACTGCACTAATGCTTTATCAATTAAACTGTGTCTTCTGGGAGACTAGAAATTATTTCTAATGATGTGAGGCAGCAGTGTCTCTTCACTCACAATAAAAGTAGCTTTTATTGGCCTTTGCTAATACTAGTGAGATTTCTTTTAGTTAGAGAAAGGAAAAACATGTCATGCAAGTTGTTGTAGTAAAAACCTGAAAAGTGGACTTTCATGGTTCCTAAACTTTTTAATTTCACATATGCAACCTGGTGCCATTTTTCTGTCTTCTTTTGTATACTATGGTGTTAAAAATAATTGGGTTTATATTTCTTCTTCATTTATGTACTTTTATTTGCCTTTTTTTCATGTAAATACATTCATGCAGGAATACCAAATAGAATTAGCTTAATAATAATTAGTCTGTTTTTTCTTTCCCTTAACAAGGTAGACATGCAAAATCTAAAATACTATACCTTAACACAGAGTGAACTACCAACAGTAATAATTTTTGTAAAATCAGTCGCAAGCTAGAGAAATTAGCAGAAACCTCCCATTCAATGCAATCCAATTGGTTCAAGCCCAGGAAAAGCCAATAGTGTTGAAGGAGTTTCTATATTATAATTGGGTTCCACTGATCTCTGTGAACTAAACTTCTGGTTGTGGTCTAGTCTACTGTGAAAATTTTCTTTTTATATTTTAAAGGCAAAAATGATAGCCAGTATTTTAAATATGAGCAAAATTTCTTTTCCAGTAAATTAGCTGACATGTAGTAATACATATTAGGAGTGCTTCCACTTAGTGTTCTAGTTTGCAATCTCATTATATATTCCTTCAGTACAAGTGGCTGCAAAGTAGTTCAGGTTTTAGTTTAAATAATTCTGGGGGTGCAAGAATTATCTGTTTTTTTGGCCTGCCAGCAAGTCTTTTGTCATATTAATTTCTGCAAGACTTCCTATCTTCCTACTTTTTGCTTTAGTTATGCAGGGGATGAAAGAGAATTGAAGGGGCAGACGAAAGGTAGGAAACTGTGCAGAGAGGTGTCAATACTTGCAATTTTATTTTTTTTTTTAATGAAAGAAGATGGAAGAATAGCAGGAACATGAAAATTGTAGAAGATACTTTGAGTAATCAAGATTCTTTCCAGAAGAGAAACAGACAGCAGATTCCTGGAAAGAAAAATTTCCATTGTTCACATAAGTTACACATCATGGTTTATTTTCTTATGCAGTGTAACATACTTACACTGTCATTTGACTTTACTGTACCAAATGTTTATACCTAGTTATATTTGCGAAACCTCCATACGATATACTGAAAGGGACATATTTTTCCTCCTTGAGGAATGTGCATTGCCCAAATTTGATTACTGCATGAGGACTTTTTTATCTTTTTAAATGGAAGATAACCCTCCTTAAGTGTAGGCAATAGAGAACACAAATAAGATCTTAGCAAGCCTTTCATATTCTTTGAGTATATCAGTGCACACAATTACAAAATATTGTGGAAAAGGAATAGATAAAAGGATTAATACAGTATTTCAATACTTTATTGGGATAATTTTTACTTCAAATAATCACAACATAATTGTGGCACTTTGAGATCTTTGAAAGTATAGTCTTTATTTATATAGAATTTTATACTTGTTTATTATAATATATGACCATTATCACAATGCAAGACTGCTTCCATTATCTATAGATAATTCTGGTTTAACATTTGAAAACTAATGAACTTTTAGATAACTTAATCTGTTACAGAATGAGTACTGCTTACTTCAGTAACTGGTTTATTTACTGGTGATGGAACAACCACTCAGACTGGGCTTGACACTGCTCACTTCTCTGATCACTGGAGA
This sequence comes from Scytalopus superciliaris, assembly GCA_013400415.1. Lineage (NCBI taxonomy): Eukaryota > Metazoa > Chordata > Aves > Passeriformes > Rhinocryptidae > Scytalopus > Scytalopus superciliaris. The sequence continues at coordinate 164,847 of VXBX01000362.1, forward strand.
CTGGCACTTTTTGAACCCAACAGGTATTCGGTCACATTTAATAGCAATTCTACCTAAATACATCACTAACCAAGAAAATTACATATTGATTCAATGCAAAATATTTGTTTTGGTGGTTTTCAATTCCAGTGAAGTACTGCTTGACTCTAACACACATATTTGAAGATGATATACACTACACACAGAACTGGATTCTGGATTCACTTCAATGCCAGAGCTTTCTGGGTTTACACATCTCATTAACCTTACTGTATTTTTTCTTTCTGTTCTCTTTATAGCAAAACCAGGTGTTTTAACAATTAGAGAAGATAATTAATAAAGAAGAATGAGGGCAAACTGCAATTTTCCTTTTCTTTTTATTTTTTTTTTTAACCTCCCCTATTCTACCACTTTTTCCAACTGATTTTGTTCTGTATTCTGGTTTATAACTTAGTGACAAATTTAGGGGCAATCAACCAAAGAGAAGCAGTAGAAAAGTATAATTAAAATGGTGTAAGTATTCTTAATAATTAGTTCTTAAAAGTAAATGGTCAGATCAACAAAATAATAGGACAATTAAAATAATTTAAGAAGGAGGGGGTTTATTGCATTATTTAATGTTTAGGGTTTTCACTTTATTAATGAGAACTGTTACTTCTTTCAAAGGATGTATAGATATTTAGATGTTTATACATCCAGATAACTGTATGTTTGAACAGAGATATTCACATTTTGCACTAATACAACTCATGGACGTTCTTGACACATTTAACCACAGTAGGAACATAAACCAGTCTATTTCTGATTTATGTGTCAGTATAAGGCTGGTCAGATGCAATGTAGGTGACTCACCTAAATCTAATCAACTAAACATTAAGCACAGTCTAAGTTTATGTGTCAAATTTCCTGTGTAAGGTTATCTTAGATATCTTTATTCTTATATGATAACTCAAAGTTGCAATATATATTTTAGAATGGTTGAATAACCTCTAGCCAGCAACAGAAGTGGTATTTAATTTTTTATTTCTTCTCAAACACCTCAGGATTTTTGAAGATGCAAGGTCTTCCAGAAGTAAACTGAGAAAGACATTTAGGTACATGCAAATTTAGGAATACATCTGCCTTTTAAGCTCTCCATGTCTGCAGTGCATGTTTAAACTATCTTGGCCACTCTAAACTGCTGGAAATGGTGAAGTGCCTTCATCAACTGTCACATATGTACACATGTACAACACATTTGATTATATAACAAAAAAGTTTTCAAACTTGTAATTGAAAAAGCCTTGAGGTAGGCACTTAAAATGTGACAGCAGCTTCACCAGTTCAAGAGGTGGTACCTTTTGAACAGGCTGATATGTATCAGGAGAAAATCCTGAATGAAAAGAAAAGAATAAACAGAAATTGTTGAATGCACAAAAGAGGAAATATGGTGAGGAAGCTGTCAAAGGCTGGGTAAGGACCAAACATGTTTAAAACTAATTTCAGAGCTTTATAAAAGGAAAGCCATCCGGCCAATACTTCTCTTAGAAGTTCTTTTACTTCCAGGAACTGCAGTCAAGATTTCTTTTTTTTTAAATGTTATTGTTATGTAGACACTTTTTTTTGTACATTTCAATCCCAACAGAGTTATTCCTGGGCAAGTCACATATTTTGCAAGCTCAGCAAAACCTCTAAAACAAAAGAGTTTTCAAGTTAGACCTTTAAACTTGCTCTACCATGCTAGTGATGTTTAAAATGTTCATGTCAGTTTGAATAGATTAATGAGCAGTTACTGATTAGCATGTGTAATTACTATGTCAGATGCATCTAATTTACTGATATCTGTACTATAATGATTTAAAAAGCATTTTTCATAGAGTTTAAACATTATTTGATGTAATTATATTCAAATATGGGTTTAATTTTCTGGTTATCATCATATGAACAAATTTTCCCCACCAGATAAAGAAAACATGGTCAAAAATATATTTATATGAACTGAACATCCATTTAAATTACATATGTATAGGAACAGACAGTATTCTGCAAGCAATACTTTTGACTTGGTGCTGTAAGGCCAAAACCTTATTTTTTTTTATCATATACAGTGATTTTACTGGTAGTACTACAATGATTTCTGCCAAAGAAAATGCCACAGTACTCAAAGATTGATCTGATTTCTTCTACTGTTAGTAGTTTACTTCTGCCTTCTTTCACCACAACTTTAATGATAACCTCTAGTCAAATGTACAGACACTTCCTGGAAATCCCAAAATATTTTTAGTGCCATTTCTGATGGAGCTAATTTGAAAAATATTTGCAGAATGCATATATATGGGTGTAAAAACAATAGGAGACACAGTATTGGAATGCTGTAGTGGTATTTCTTTACTATATGAAGGCACTGAAAACTTGTACTACCCATAAACATTATTTTCTGTGGATCTAGAATGGCATATTATTTATGATCAGTCAAAAATTCTCCTTCTGTTAGTTTCCTTTTATACAATTCATACTTACAACTGTACTTGTAAAGACACAAATGACACTCAAGGGTGCACCAAAATCAGGTTTCATGGGTGACTTCAGCTGACTGCTGAAGTCCTCACAGTGCAGACCTAAGGGGTATTCTGGGCCATTTCTTTCATTTCTCTCAATTATGGACATTCCTACAAGGAAAAAGCCAACAAACACCACATATCTCACCTTTGCCAAATTTTCCTAGTAAATGTCATAGGTAGACCTGAATGACTATTCACAGACCAGACAACACCAATGAAAAACAAAGCCACAAAGAACCACATTAAAGGACAGTAAAGGGAAAGAATTTCTATATTTACAAATAATAATTATAGCACAGCTTAGAGTCAGGTCAAATGTGCTGACACATGAGCTAAGGCTGCCTGACTTGAAGGATCCTTACCTTGAGCAGCACGGGCATGATGATTTTGTGTCACCTGGCTGGTTATTCTTAATGGTACAATACTAGAGTATGTAATCGTAAATTTTTTTCCACAATTTTTCCATATTTTTCTATGTAATGTGTGACAGTCTTGAGACCAAAAGAAATAATGACTGGGTTTTCTATGATTTTTTAGGCCCAAAGTTTGAAATTATGTGTGAGCTTTCAAGCTACCAGAAAAATGATAGAAGTTAGATGTGTTACAAAATATCATGAGTGCATGTGAGTGGGAGCACTGCAAAAGACCTGCTGTAATTGTGTGATAAAATATATGGATGAATGTCATAACTCTGAATGTGAGAACTTCCACATCACCCTTAGGAGCAGTGTCAGGAGTGAACTATCACCAAAATAGCACATATTCCATGGAAAATTGACAGTTTACTTATAAATAATGCCTGAGTGTTAATATGCTGCATTAGGCAAGATCAAGAAAGGAAGACCCTAGAGGAGATGAAAGAGACAAGTTATTTGACATTGCAGTTTATATATTGGCACTTCATGACAGCAACTTTGGAACACAAGAAAAAAAATTATATATAGAAGAATCAATCCAATAAATGGATATCTATGTTCTAAATAGTTTAATTGTAAGACTGGACATCATGGACTAACTGAAATGCATTTAAAACTGGTTTATTCGAAAAACATGAGGGTACCACATCCAAAATTCTGAAGATAACTCAGATTTGAACCTAGAATTGTAGAATCATAGAATGGTTTGGGTTGGAAGGGAACTAGATCCAATCCCCTTGACGTTGCCAGGGACACCTTCCACTAGACCAGGTTGCTCTAAGCTCCATCCAATCTGACCTTGAACACTGTCAGGATTGGGACATCCGTAACTTCTCTAGGCAATCTGTTCCAGTGCCTCACTACCCTCACAGTAAAGATTTTTTTTCCCTAATATCTGATCTGAACCTACTCTCTTTCAGTTTGAAGCTACTCTCAGTTTGAAGCTATTTCCTCTTGTCCTATCACTGCAGTTCCTGAAGAAGAGTCCCTCTCTGAGTTCCTTGTAGGTCCTGTTCAGATACTGGAAGGTTGTTGTGAGGTGTCCACACAACCTTCTCTTTCCCAGGCTGAACAGCCCCAACTTTCTCAGCCTGTCTTCATAGGAAAGATACTCCAGTCCCCTTTTCAAATTTGTGGCCCTCCTCTGACTTGCTCCAACAATTCCATGTCCTTCAGTCTGAAAATGAAGAACGCAACAGTCCTTGGTGCTGAAAAACTTATCTTGGAAGTAAGGGAAAATTTGAAGGAAATCAGATATGGAAATATTCATGCTTGTAATCTCTTAATAGCAGAGAGAAAATTTTTACAGTAGGGAAAATTCATCAGCGAATCCTTCTTAAAGGATTGATAAAGGAAGAGAAGGATAAACCAAATTGAACTATTAAAGTTCTTTAATGATACCATTTGGTTATTAATTGTAAATTATTCATTTGTGTCATAGTGTTGAATAGTATATCTGAGTGTTTTGAGTGGCTGCATTTTTAAACACATATTTTTAAATGAGGCAATTTCAGTGAAGCTCTCCTGTGAATCTGTTCCACTGAGACAATTAAGGGTATTTCTAATTTACTTATTTTTCCTTTTGAAACAATTTTACTGTGCTTCAGAACATGTCTATGCTCCATGCTGAAGATGTAGATATTTCCAGACTGTCTAATGAAACATTACTGCACTGTTACAGAGGCAAAAATCCCAGCAGGAAAGCTAATGCTGCCTCTGCTGTCTAGGATGAATTCTGATTAACATAATTGAATTTTCTGCCTACCTAAATCTTTTCAGCAGGGGATAAAACAGGCAGTTTAGTCCCCATAGTCATGTAGGCTACAACCTCTTTGAGAAAGGTAGCAAAGGTGCCAAGAAAGCTAGTTATGAAGGAATCTAAAACAATCACATATAATTGTTTAGATAGGAGTAGATTTACATGCCAATTCATTTATCAAAATAATGACTGTAATGCTATTAAAGAAAGTCGAACAGAAGGATATCTGGAGATTGAAAATGGTCATTCAGTAGTTGTACTGACCTTGAATCGTATCACTGTGCTTCTGCAGTTTGGTTGCTTTTTACACAACTTTTCCGTTTTATTCCTAAAACACAGAAATTTTGATCAGCTTTCCTGACAGAAGTAATCAAAATAGTGTGCAGGAAAGTATATTTCTCCAGGGAAGCCTGAGGCACTACCAAGGTTATAATCCTCTGGGTTATAGTTCTCTCTGGAAGGGTGTAAGCCTTGCAGTTAAATATTTGCTTGTAAACTAGCAAGAGGTTTTGTTCTTTGCTCCTGAGGTCAACTACACAGTCTGTTCAAATCTATAGCTGAGAACCGACCCTTATCCTCCAGTACAGGGGAACTGCATCCACACTGCACCCCACACATGGGGCATAGCAGCTGGCCAGTGCCATGTGTGTGAATTTTGTGCAAGAACATTGTGTGTCTCAAGCCAAAACTGAAGGAGATGCCATTTTGACAATTTCACAGAACAAGGAATATAAGTCATAGCCTGAGTCATTGGCCTAGAACCATGTAATTTACTACAGCTAACATAACCTAAGAGATTAGGGAAAACTATGAAACAACTGCTCAAGCATTCAGCCTTCCCTTTCAAAAGAAATGAGGAAACTTTTGAATATTCTTATTCAGGTATTAGATATTATTCTTATTCAGATGCTCTTACTGTTCAGCACTTTTTGGGGTTTTGTTTTTGGGGTTTTTTTTGGGAGAATTAGAGAGGAGAGTCCTAGTGAACACTTTACACTCCTTAAAAAAACTCAAACATCTTAGCTAGGTGTCTACTGTTTCTTATTGTCTTTAATTACAGAATTGTTAAGGCTGGAAGGGACCTCTGGAGATCATCTAATCCAACAACCCTGCCAAGGCAGGACCACCTAGAGCAGCTTACAGAGGAACATGTTGAGGTGTGTTTTGAATGTCTCCAAAGAGGGAGATTCTGTGACCTCCCTGAATAGCCTGTTCCAGTGCTCTGCCACCCTCAATATAAGCAAGTTCTTCTTCATGTTGAAGCAAAAGTTCTTGTGGCTTAGGTTATGGTCATTGCTCCTTGTTCTGTCACTGGCCACCACTGAAAACAGCCTGGTACCATCCTCTTGGCATCTGCCTTTGAGATATTTATATGTGATCATGAGATCCCCTCTTCTCTAGACAAACAGGCCTGGCTCCGTCAGTGTCTCCTCATAAGAGATGCTTCAGACTCCTAATCATCTTTGTAGTCCTCTGCTGGACTGCCTCCAGTAGCTCCCTGTCTTGTACTGAGGAGCCCAGACCTGGGCACATCACTCTGGATGTGGTTCACTAGGGCTGAGTAGAGGGGAAAGATCACCTCCCTCAACCTGCTGGCCACATTCTTCCCAACGTACCCCCATGATGCCATTTGCCATGCTGGCCCCCAGGGCACACTGCCAGCTCACAGGCAACTTGTCATCCACAAAGACTGCCAGGTCCTTCTCAACAGAGTTACTCTCTAGTAGGTCAGCCCACAACCTGTACTAGTACTTGGGTTATTTCTCCTCAGGTGCAGGACTCTACACTTGCTCTTGTTGAACCTCATTAGGTTTCTCCCTGCACAGCTTTCCAGCCTATCAAGGTCCCGCTGAATTCCAGCAGCACCTTCAGGGGTATCAGCCACTCCCCCCAGTTCCATATCATCACCAAACTTGCTGAGAGTCCATTCTATCCCTTCCAGGACTTTGATAAACAAGTTGAATAAGGCAGCACCCAGTATTAATCCCTGTGGAATGTCACTCACTACAGCTCTCTAACTGGACTCTGCTGATTGTGATCGTCTGAGCATTGCCATTCAACGAGTTCTTGATCCACCTCACTGTCCATTAATTTGACCCACATTTCCTTAGCTTAGCTACGAGGATGTCATGGGAGACACTGTCAAAAGCCTTGTTGAAATCAAGCTAGACAACATCCATTGCTCTTCCCTTGTCTAAACATCCTGCCATGACATCATAAGAGGCTATCAGATTGGTCCAGTATTATTTCCGCTTGGTGTTTCCAATAATAAATTAAAACACAACTCTTCTTTCTGTTGACCAGCAATAGGACCTGAAGGAACCTCACTAAACTCTGTCTGGGAAGATTTAAGCTGGATAGTAGGAAAAGGTTTTTCACCCAGAGTGTGGGTGGGCACTGTAACAGGTTCCTCAGGGAAGTGGTCACAGCACCAAACCTGACAGTTCAAGAAGCATTTGGCAATCTCTCAGGCACATGGTGTGATTATTGGGGTTGTCCTGTGCAGGTTGACCTGTGTAGGTCCTTTCCAACTCAGAATATTTTATAAAACTATGATGCTATGATTTTCTATTTCCATTTATAGGCTGTATGATCTATAGTAGCCCTACTGCAGAATAAAAATAAAACTTACCACATCTTATTTGTGCTTGGGAATCCTGCAAGACCTAGAAAGAACTAAGGGCAGAGGAAGGCTTATCTGAAGAGTCACTAGGATGATTCAGAAAGCATTGATATACATCACACCAGATA
>VXBX01000362.1:173927-186786 GCA_013400415.1 Scytalopus superciliaris
ATTAAAATCAGAAATGAATAAAAAAAAAAAAAAAAAAGAGAGAGAGAAAAGGGGACTACACAGTTTTACTCATAAAATCATCAGTTAACTTTTACCAACATGTTTTGTGAAAGTGGATTGAATTCAGTGAAGTTTCATCAGGAAGGTTCTTTACATCCAAAATAATATTTTTTTTTAAGGGAAAAGAACATATAACAGGACATGTGGGATTCATATTCAAACATCTTACTCAGTGTGTTTTTAACACCTGATTGGTCATTTGGGGGAGTAGAGAGCTTTTTTTTTTCAGGCCTTTGTTCCAAGAAGGACATTCTTTTTGGAATTGTCTCACTGTTATTTTATTAACAGTGATGAGAGCAAAAGACAACTGTCAGATTATCAGAAAATTATGTTCCTGTTATCCCTCTTGCCTCGTAGAGGATGAATGCCCAAGTGGCAAGGTTTTACTGATAGTAAAGTACTGACTTTAGGTTAACATGATGCTCCTTACAATGATACAGCCAGTGTTCTCCTGGGCTTTGACATTGGTATGTCTGCTCATTCAGCTTCATCTCACTAATTCTTATACCTCATAGGTAGATTTACTTTAAAAGAACAACTTTGTTCACAATATCATATGTTTTTGATGCCAGGAAATACTTATTCAAACACTGCCAGTTATTACCCCTCAGAAACCAAAGTGGAATACTGCCTAAAGAAATATTGTCTTAAATGTGAGTAGAACATGAAAAGGTCTTATTAATTTTTCTTGTAATTTGATCTATATTTTATAATTTTTAAATTACTAAAATAACAAATTTTAAAAAGCATATTTCATGATTCCACTTATTGAATATATGTATATAAAATCTTTGCCTCTTTAGAATCAGTGGGAGGATTTCTGTGCCTGAAGAGTAACGAGTTTTAACAAAGGCTCATTTCTGTTGTGGAACAAGAGAGTTGTAGCATCTTTTAATTCTGTTGTAGGTGGTAGAAGTTTTCATTACACACATAAACATCTAGTCTTTTTAACCATTATTAAAGTCTTGGCCTGAACAGTAATTGTGGCATTCCTTTCTACAGGATTATTGTGCATTTTATGTAATATATTGTCTTTTAGCATTATGTTTGTTGTGTATCAATTTTACTGCATGTTCTTATTCTTACAGTATCAAAAGTAATATAAAAGCACCAGTCATAGATTTTAAAGCATATATTAGTTCGTAAACCTCTCTCATGTCCCTTTTCACTTAAGTCCCTCTATCATGGACACCATCACACTTTTTAAAGATACATCTTTGGTAGATTTTCCAGTAGCTATTTCTGAATGTATCAATTTAAAACCTCCTGCTACCGATTTGTTTAGGAAATAAGTTGTTTTAAACCACGTTTTTTCTACAAGTAATGCAATAACTCCAATATAAGATAAAGCCACCTTGTAATCAGGACTAGATACTTGCTTTAGAGCAACTATATGAAAGAAAGATATTTACAGTTCAAAAGTCCGTTCTGTCAAATTTTATGTCTTTCTGTAAAACTTCAAGAGAATTCATGGCTATATGGCAAGAAAATGGTACAATTACTTCCTGAAATGTATTCAGTCATTTGACAAAGTTACTGATCTGGGGTTGTGTGTAGACACTGTTAATCCTTTTAATGGAAACTATAAACCTTTGTCTTCTGATTATCCTGTGAAAGTTATGACATGCAAGACCAGTTTCATTCATGTGTGGTTATAGCTCTCTGGATTCCATACTACAACATTTTGAGAGATATCCTACCACCTTAGTTCTAAAATATTGTTTCTCTTAAATCAGTTGAATTAGCTGAATTACTGAATGGTTTGGATTTCTGTATTTGGCATAGTGAACAGCTAACTGGAAAGGTTTGACTTACCTTAGTAGGTAAATAATAAAGCAGCTTATCTTTGCTCTGCTAATCAAGATATATTGATATATCATCATCATCATCATCGTCATGGCTAGGCTTTGTGAATGAAGATTTGGGAAGGGCTCTACCCATGCTTGCTACAAGCACGCTGGTGGCTAAAAATGCCAATGCGAGATAGGCAAGTCAGATTGCAAAAGGCACAGCAGGAAGTCTCCTCAGGCGATACTGGCGAGGCACAGTCCTTTCTGCGCTGTCTTTTCTCCTCAAGACTGATCCTGCATGTGCTCTTAAAGGAAGCAGCAGTGCTATGGATGGTGTGCCTCCATGCCTCCTGACTGGAGGCCAGAGCGGACCATTGATGGTGGTCAATATGGCCAAGGCTGAGGTGTTGTTTGAGGGAGTCCTTGTATCTCTTCTTCGGGGCTCCTCTCTTGCGGCAGCCAGTGGAAAGCTCACCATAGAGCACAATCTTAGGGAGGTGGTGATCCTCCATCCTGGAGACGTGCCCTGCCCAGCGCAGCTGCGTTCTCAGCAGCATGGCCTCAATGCTGGTGACCTCTGCCTGCTCCAGAACAGACACATTAGTCACGTAGTCTGTCCAGTGGATGTTTAGGATTGTACGGAGGCAGCGCTGATGGAAGCTATATATGCCATGTCAATAACAGCAAAAAATCAGACAGAATTACCATCACTTTTCTGATATTAGTGACAGAATATGCTAATCTCCTAACTGGACTTTTATATTTTTTTTGTTGAAGTTCCATTACAATGCAGTATTGTATCAAAATTTGGGCTATAATATGCTGGTATGTGTTTGAGAAACTTCATTTGAAGTTTGGCTTACTAGACTCTGGAACAATTTGGCTGTATTTCACCCAAATAGAAAAATAGAAAGTTGTTTGCAAAAAAAATGTCATTAAAAGTCAAAAGTTCCAGGGTATATTTGCCTTGATAGATACCTAAAGAGGGAGATATATCCAAAGCTAGTAATTTGTATGTAACAACTTTGAGGTAGTTTCTTTTAATGGTCTTCTGGCCTCCATCCTGTCCATTCAAGAGTGATATGAGCCAAATTACTTTATTAATTAAATCTCTAATTGAATCAATTCAAAGTGGCCCAGGCGTGCAAACAGGGACAAGAGGGTAGAACGTGCTTAGTTAGGCACCATATATGAACTTAGGAAAGTTTCCAGTGAAAAAAAAGTTGTTGGTTAAACATAAAAATAATGCAAGAGGGAATATTATCCTGATAGTTCAAAAAAGAAGGAGACCAAATTATTTACACAGCAAATGACTTACACATGCAGGGCTTTTCCTGCTAATCTGGAAACACATAGTTCCACTTTGCAGGACTGGGAGTTTCATTAGAACTCTAATTTACTGATTTCAGTTGTATAGAAATATAAATTCTACAGCAATACCTTCACATCCCTAAAAATAATTTTAATACTGTTAATTCTTTTTAAACATCATTCATTTGGTGAATCCAAAGCACATTCGGATATCATTTATAAAAAAGAAAATACAGATTTTGGCATTTTAACCACATATTTACAGAGCTGATATTTATATCTTAATATTATATTTTCAATATACCCTAAAGACAGAAAAGGCAAACCAACCTAAACTGGTTTAGTAGGACGCACAATGTAGTTTTTCGTTTAAGATTTACATAGTTCGGTTTAAGGTACTAACATTTCAATTATTATTGTTACAGGCAAGGAAGGGACTGAGGTACATGACTCCTACACCCTGCTGAAAATCTACCTCTACAGTGAAGCATGTATTTTCCAATTGAATAGAAAAAGGAAAAATTACTCTCTTTATTTCCTGACAGGCAGGCATAATCTACAGGCATTTGCGACTGTTGACAGACACACAGTCTTGCCTGGGAACTGAATTAGCCCTAGTGAATACTGTATGAAGTCCTATCTTTCCTATGCTTTGAACTTTTCTGACTCACTTTAGTATGATAACTGTTTTACCCAGGTTTGAATCTAACTATTAAAACCATGTCCAGCAGTGTGAAACCACTCCTTATACTGGAATTATAAATCCTGAAACTCATTTAATGGCAATTTCTTTCTACTGCAAATTTTAAAGTATATAGAGACTTTATGAGTGGGTCAGAAGAGTATTGTCTTCTTTTTTCTTCCAAATTAAGGAGTCCAGTTTTGAGTCAGAGAAATATTAGAAGTAAAGTATACACTCAAAATGTATCAAAGCAAGTCAAATGGGAAGTTATATCATCTTTTTGAACACTTGAAATCAGATTTGCTGCATAATGATGCCTGCTTGCATCAAAGTAATGCCAGTATAGACAGGATACAGAGTAGAACAAGGTATTAGAGCAACCTTGTCATTTTAGATTTCTCAGGTAGTCTCTCCTGTAGGTTTGTGGTATGTCTTTTGAGAACTACAGATTTGGTCAAGTACAACAGTTCATTTCCTAGAAAGATGGGGAGTTATCAAATCTTCTTTTCTCTCCCTCACTTTTTTTTTTTTCCCTTGTGAATGCTATGACAAAGACTATAATAGAACTGAACAGCATCCTGAAAGGAAAGATAACTATACCGAAACTTCAAATGCAGAAGAAGGAAGTGAAACAAGATCAGTAAAGGAGAGTTGTTATCATGCAGTCAGTTTTGTGGACACGATGACTGGTGACCCTGGCAAGTGTGTGTGTCTTGAAAATCCATTTTCTATTGATTAGGTCAGTGCCCGTCTAGTAGTAGCAAGATTTGCTGAGGTATCTTAATAAGAGTATGAGTGAGAAAGACATCACAAATTGCTTGTGTTTGTCCTTATCTCTGCTACAAAGAGGGACAAAACTTAGTGTACTATCAATACTGTTCCCTCTGCCATTCTCCTCATCTAAGGTTCTCCATGAGTACAAACAGTGAGATCATCAGCAAACATATTGTACATCAGTGGTATGGGCTGCTGGACCATGATTCAGTAACACAGATGCATTCATAGTGATCAAATTCAAAAGGAATGAAACTGAAGAAGTCAGAGGGATAAGCTGGCTCATGAGTACTGCTTGTTCACTCAATGCCTGTATTTCTCCAGCATGCAGGGAACTGCTCATCATCCCTTTGTTCTGCACACCTGTACCGCCTGCCAGGCAGTACCTTTTGCACCATGTAACTCTAAACTTACAGCTGTAATCTATCACTTGATCCACAGAACATTTATTTTCATATGGGAAATATCATTCCATCATGGAGGTCAGAGTGCATACCTCCTCCTAGGGGGGTAAGGTCCCCAAAACAACTCATGTCCCTATGTGACACAACTACACAATTTTTAAATACTTTCAAGGTTGATGCATCAACCAATTTGCTGTACAGCCTGTTCCAATGCCTGACAATCCTTTCCATGAAGAAAATATTCCTAATATCTAATCTAAACCTCAACTGGCACAACATGAGGCCATTTCCTATCACTTGTTACTTGAAAGAAGAAACTGATCCCCACCTCCCTACTACCTCCTTTTGGATAGCTGCAGAGACTGATAAGGTCTCCCTGAGCCTCCTTTTCTCCAGGCTAAACACCTCCAGCTCCCTCAGCTGCTCCTCATCAGACTTGTTCTCCAGACCCTTCACCAGCTCTGGACATGCTCCAGGACCTCAATATGTTTCTTGTAGTGAGGGGCCCAAAACTGAACACAGGATTCGAGGTGCAGCCACACCAGCACAGAGTACAGTGGGACAATCACTCTCCTTGTCCTGCTGGCCACACTATTTTTGATAGAAGCCAGGATGCTACTAGCTTTCTTGACCACCTGGGAACACTCCTTGCTGATCACCAATAATCCCTGTGAATTCAACTTTATACATCTTCTGCTCAAGATTTTTTAATATTGAAATTTAGAATTTTTTTTTCATCTCTGAGTAAGTGATAGAAGAGAAATAAATTCTGCTGAGACTTCATACTAAGGTGTCTCACATGGATATTTATATATTTATACATTTTGAGATCAATTTTGAGTATTCAGTAAATGGTAATATTATGGTATTCCTTTAACTTGCTGGCATTTCTTCCATCACCTTCCAACACTCTTATAAGTCTAGTAAACCTCCTTTTCCTTCATTTGATAACACTACTCATTCAAAATGACTCTCATAGTGAACAAAGCCCAGCTTCTGCCATTTCCAAACTTTTCTGTCTTCCAGAGATCTTGTAAGTGCACTCCATTTTATTTGGATTTCTTGTCTCTGTGGAAATAAAAGAACTAGCTTTTTGTTAGAGACTTTTGAATCCACTTTAAACCTGAGACAGGCTTACAATAAAAACAATAAGCTTTATCTGAGTGAAACCACGGTGTCAACTCAAAAGTTTTTAGTTTCCAGAGTACTGCCTTTCAAAAAATCCCAAAATAAACTTGGAGGTTAACAAGTCATTGTTGACTGAAAATGAAATATCTGAACATTTTCTAGGACTTTTCCCTCAACTCTAGGTCCTTCCTTTGAAATTAAGGTCATGGGCTATATTTGAGTTTTGACTGACATTGGTTATGAGAATGCAAATAAAATGCCCTTTAAACATGTCAGGTTTAAAGAGCTGTCAGTATAGTCTACTGGTCTCTCAGTAAATCAATTTACATAAAATTTCATCTAATTACTCCTTTCCTGGACAAGAGAGCTGCCATTATGAAATGTTTTGAGCTTAACTAAGCATTTTATACATACTTTAATTTAAAAATTACATCCTAGAAAATTAATTGTGTAAAATATACTGTCTTAAAATTCTCAGTAAACTACTGGGTTTTTTTATAGACATCAAACGTAATACATTGATATCCATATGTCCTACCATCTTGCAGTTGGTGTGAAAAGGATTTGTCTCAGACAAATCTTTAAGAAGAAATTCAGAGTTCTCAGTTCTCTTTAAGAGAAATGAAATTGTATCCATTAGTTCAGACTTGGTAAACCTTAATCAGGAATTTATGTGCTCAAAGTACACAACCTGCATTAAACTAAAGTGTGAAGAAGCCATTTCAAGGGAAATAAGTATATTGTTCTCTACTATAGATTTTCTGCCACAGAATCACAGAATCATTTAGATTGACAAAGAGCTCCAAGATCAAGTGCAAACTTTGACTGATCACCACCTTGTCAACTAGACCATAGCACTAAGTGTCCCATCCAGTATTTTATTGAATACTTCCAGGGATGGTGACTCCACCTCCACCCTGAGCAGTCCATTCCAATGTCTAAAAGCTCTTTCCATAAAGAAATTCTTTCTGATGTCCAACCTGAACGTCCCCTGGTGCAGCTTTAGTCTATATACTCTTGTCCTGTTGCCTGGGAGAAGAGGTTGAGCCCCACCTGGCTGCATCCTCCTCTGAGAGAGTTGTAGAGGGTGATATGGTCACTCCTGAACCTCCTCTTCTCCAGGGTAAATACCCTGAGCTCCCTCAGCTGCTCCTCATAAGACTTTTGTTCCAGATGCATCACTAGCTTGACTCTTTTCTGAAAAAGTTCCAGCACCTCAATGTCTTTCTTGAAGTCTGTGAAGTTCAATGTTAAAAGCTTAGTGTGAGCTACTGAATAGTACACTGGACTACATGATTCAGTATAGATGTGTGTCATCTCAAAGCAAGGCAAAGTAAACAGCTTTTGAAAGGTTTTCCCAATTAATGCAACAGACAGCCTTTAGGATCAATACAATGGTTGATATGGGAACTATGGAAAAGACAACATAGAAAATAGCTCAAAATATGCTGCTTTAAATTTTTTATTTATTTTATAAATAAATTTTATAATCATGTATAATTTTTATTTTTAAAATGATTTTCAAGCTTTATTGTTTCATTTTTATTAAGGAAACATTTTTATTGGTTTGAATTCAACAAGAAAAACCCTTTTACTATAGAGCTATAAAATTGCAGCTAAGAAGTAATTTGTCTGCCCGTCACAGTGATGAAACAAATACAGCACAATTATTGCTCTGAGTCACCTCTAGCTGGATTTCCGTGATGGGTTTAATGGCCCACACTGTAAACATCATGTCTTTATCAATCTCCAGGGTTTGAAGTTGACATTTTCACATTCTATGATACACTGCGTTTAAGCATTCTTACTTAGAAGTGATTTATTCTTCATTTCCCTCCTGAAACCAAGAGTTGCCACATGATAATGTAACTAGGCTTAGATATATGGGGAGGATTGACTAATGTTGCCTACATCTGTCTGATCTGCACCACTATAGGAAGATCTCTTTACTCACCAGGCAGCACCCAAATTGCTGCAATACCAAACCCAGTGTAAGAACATAATTGGCACCAATTCCTCACAATGTATTTTACCAGTCTTCTAACATGTGTCTGTTTAACAACTTTTAGCGGCAAAACAAAGCTTTCCTTGCAGGGGTACAGGCAGCTGGGCCTGGGAGGAAAGCCTCTGCACATATCCAAGGGTGCGCATATGCATCAGAACTGTACAATTTATAAATCCAAGATTTGTGAGATTTAAAAAAAAAATTGTTCTGATTTTCTTAAAATAAATATATATTTCTAATAAGAGTTTATTTAAAGTGTCCAGGAATAGACAGGATATTCATATTAATAAAATAAAGATACAAAGGAAAAATAAAACCAAAAACCAGAACAACCCCATCATACACCTCCAGCCCTGAGTTATGATTAAGTCTGTCCAGGCATTTGGGGGAGTAGATGAATATGGTTGAGGGAGGCATAATTGGGATGGAGTTACACTAAATCAAATAGTATATAGTGGCATCTCTGAATCACATAGTCTATGTTTCTCAAATATCCAAATAATTTCTTCTGCCTACCTGTAAACACACTACAAGAGAATAGGTGGCTGGATTTTGAAAAGGAATTTCTCTGACAGATACAAAGCATTGCTCCTCTTGTGGAAGCACAGAGAGATGTTTCAGCAGCTCATATGTTAGGAAACCACAGAGTGCCAGGGCAGGTGTCCAAGCACTGGAACTACATCAGCTGGACAATTAAATTGTGAGACTGGCTCCTGGCAGGCACTTGGACAGTTCAAGAAGCTCTCCCCCATTCAAAAGTTTGACATTAGTAAACAGCCTGGAAGCAGCCATTCCATTTAAAAAGACAAGACTTCACACTTTTCAGGTTGTTGATCTTTATTGGATCACACAGTTTTCTTAATGTAAAGAAACCTCTTATTTCCCTTATTTTTGTTCTCTTGAAAATCAAGTTTAAGCTTCTTCCACCCCCCCAATAATTCTTTTCTTACGTATACCTTCTGCTGTGTTTAAAGAGAGTACTAATGCAGAGGTTACTCAGCTCAAGAAATAAATGAAGAATTAATTCATAAAGCTATAGTATCGTACATAATGAAGAAGATAGTCTGTAAAACTATCACTCATAGAGCCCTCAATTTATCTTAAAAAATTCTAATATGAAGTTTCCAAAGGGAGTTTCTATCATCAGATAGCTGTTTTATTTATTAAGGGTGGGAAGAAGAGAAACAAAACTCTTGTCCATTTAGACTTCCTGTAATTTCTTATCTATAATAATAAAGCATATATCAATTAATGAGAGAAGAAGGGAATGAATCAGCTTGTGTTTAAATGTACAGAGTTCCTTTCTTCATCATGATTATAGGAGATAAACATTTTGCAATGTTTCATCAACAAAACTAATAAGGTTTCTTAGACAACGTGGTGTAAAAATAAATATTTTTACTTCAAAAGAATAAAAGCTTGGATATTTTCAATTTCAGTATATCTATGCATCACTCTTGGAGGCGATTTACTAATAAAATTCTACAAAGAAAAACCACTTATAAAAAGACATGATAAATCAAATTAAATCAAATCTTTGACAATCAATATTCTGAAAAAGGTGTCACTGAGCAGATAAAGTTTCAAAGCTCAAATGAAACTTCAGAGGCATAACTGAGAACAAACCCAGAGATTTTTAATAATGTTTCTGACTGCTTGGTGCCTGTGACACGTTTGTTTTAAAGATGCAACCCATGCCAGATAAAATACTAGTTTTATAAAAAATGTCTGATACACCACTCATAACAAGCACTTTTCCCCTCCTTGGGTTTTGTCATATAAAAAAAATGGTATGTATGAGAAATTATAGTATTGCAAAGAGACCCAAAAATCATTATGAGCTTTGTTTGAAGCTTTGTATACTATATCTTACAACAAAGAATCGTGGGCATCCACTTTTACTTAATGGAACACTTATTAAATTACTTCAGGGATGAATGGCTCAGAGAAGCAGCAAAGAGAGGCAGAGGCTGCCTTGTTACTGCTGCTTGTCCCTGTCTGCAGTAGCTCCTGCTGATGAATCCCCAAGGCTCTCAGGGTGTCATACAAAACTTCAAGTCTCATCAGTCTGCATTCTTTCACCGTGGGCCCTTTGCATCAAGTCCCTTGGTAGTGTTTCTCTGCGCTTTGGAATATTTGTGGGTTCTTGTCTGTTCCCCATAAGTCTCTTCATCTTTCTGGAGTGATAGGTTGTACAGGGGAACTTGGCTTATATGTAAGTCTAGGACTTCTAGAAGGTGCATGTTATGCCATTCCTGTAGGAGCCACATATTAATGTACTACTAACATTTCAAAAATATACAGAATGTGAAAATGTGTAAAAGGAATGTGGAATATGTGTAATACATAGAATATGTACACGGATCAAAATTTCTTCATCAACAATAAAAAAGGGCTAAACTGGAACACATAAGATTATAAGAAGCATTCCCTAATAAAACAGGCAGCCTAAAGACCAACAGAACAGTAATGAAATAGCTGCATAGTTCTTCTTACTTAGTAAAAGGAATGAATATACGTTATTCATTTTAAAATTGACTGTTTAAGAAAAAACCTACTAAAATATTAAGAATGTTAATTTACTGGTAAATGTACTGTAAAATATGTAACTTCTTTTCATACTCTCCAACATTACATGCAAACAGGCTAAATTTTCTGTCTGATAAGGTAGGTAGGGTTCTTTGTAATTCTTAAATATATAATTCAATGTGCCTGTGGAATACTTTTAAAAGACTTTTCTCTTGAATTGTAATTCACAGCAAAAAAGTGTGAACCTTTGAATACTAAAGGGAAATGGCTGAGCAAAAAAATAAATTGCACTAGACAGCTAAATCGGGATTGGGATGACTGGAAGTAGACATATGCCTGTGAGCTAATCACACTAACTCTTCTTATGGCTAAGTAAGAGAAATTGGCACTTCCAAAGGAAGATTTATATCTTCCTGAAATAAGGATTTGAGCAAGGTCAAATGAATGACCTTTTGAGCTTCCTTTATTTCCCCATTGATTTTAAAGGGAGCCTAAGGTGATTATGTGTAGACTGGGATGACTAAACTTTAAACATCCAGCAATTAAAAAGACAAAGCTCTCATTTTCACAATTATTTCAGAGAATGTAAATGTGCTGTACTAAACTTTTAAAAAATACACACAATATATTTAATATCTGTTGTGATAACTTCTCTAGGGAAATGAAGTAAATTCAATTCTGAATAGATCACAAAGGCAACCTAAAATATTAGTAAGCAAGGAACAAAAAATGTCAGACCCACAGGAAAAAGGAGAAATGTTGTTTTACAAATAGTGAACAGTGGATTCAAAANTCTATATGTATATATATATATAAATATAATTAGATAGGTGAATCATGAAACTATCCTTAAGTAGAACATAAATTCTAATAACTATAAATACAAGCATATATTTTAGACACCATATTTTGTCCTGCACAATTCAGGCCACATTGATCTTTAAATTTCCTTTCTTCATTTAAATGAATGCAACAGTGAGAATCAGATGCATTCTCACAGTAGTACAGGGAGCATGAACAGTGTGAGGATACAATTCACCCATTTTCTCACACCCTGAACTCTCAGTACAATTCAGAACTCATATTTATTCAATAGTTTCCAGTTATGTCTTCAGATCTGTTCCAATCACTCTCTTCTTTGAACCTGCACCTGCAATTTAGTCTAAGACCTTAAGCCTGAAATTATTCATACCAAACCAACAAAATTAGTCATCTGAATATTTTTTTTTTAATGAAAAGGCTCACACTGAAGAATATAAACTTGGAAGTGGGATTATTTTTGTCTGTTCAGTAGAAATTATACTTTGAAATTACATACAGAGGAACACAATGTACATAAATGCTACTTTAAAATAAGGAAATTTAAAGGCATGATTCAAATTAGACATATATTCTCAGACTTTCATGAGCTGAATTGGAATTAATCTGCCTTCAGCTGGACAGTAGATTTGTAAAAAAATCAGAGGAAGGTCTAAACATGCACTCCTGAATATTTAAGATATATCTTAAAAATGGGTTATAGGACATAACTAATTTTTTTTTTTTAAAGTAAGCATAAGTCGGTTTTGTAGCCTATAAAGCACAGTGAGTCTTGAAAATTTTTCTAAGAAAAAATAAATACGCTGATTTATCTTGACACAAACATTCAAAAGAGGAGTCAGAGGAAAGGCAAATGATAGATTGCTAAAATTAATACTATTAAAACAAAGTTGAAAAATATATTTATTCAATCTCCTTATGTACTCTCATTAGAAAACAAGACATTGATTTCTGTAGAATTTAGAGTTAATTACATTCAGATAGCTCAGAAGTTTCATCTAGATTTGTTGAGACAGTTTGATATCTCATGACTGAGGGGAACAAAGAAAGAAGGACAGATACAGGACAATGCAAAAATCTCAGCAAACTTTAGGTGTCAATGGTGGGATTTAATTCAGGATAAAGGAAACGTTTATATGGAAGCATCTATACCTGTGCTAAATACATGTGAGCCTACACATAACTTGCTGATGCAGTTCAAGACCCATGGAATGTACATACTTTGTTGGAGAGGCAGATGGAAACCAGGATCTGTAGGAGATTTCAAATAGCATTTTATACTTTTGAATTGACAACTGAATTGAACTTTGAATCAAAAGTCAGTCATGTCCTACTATTGCCATAAGCCTTAATATAG
>VXBX01000364.1:0-26988 GCA_013400415.1 Scytalopus superciliaris
ACACACATATATATACATATATTCCTTATTAGTTTTAAATAATACAGAAATTCTTATCTATACGAAAACCTTTTCTCTCATCTTTGTTACCTCAAATACAGATTCTCACCTGCTTGTGTTTTGTCTCATATAATACAGCCCAGATAGTACAATACTCAAGAGACAGATTTGTGTGGTTTTTTTTTAATTGGTCACTACCATTTTTTAGATCAGTGTTTCACTTTTAAGAAGAAATAGAATGCAGCTTGGCAGAAGAGACAATTTGCACTCTTTCCACCACTACTTGTAAAACACACTGGTGTTGTGATTGAGAGAATTGACTTTCAGCTCTGATGGGTTATAAATAGAATGCAGTGTCATTGTCTAGCAGTTCTCCTGCAAAAGAGAGCTAACTGAGCAGATTCATAAAATATTAGCATTAAAAAATAATTTTCAGTTAAATCTTAAAGCAGCTGATGAAATATTTCTATGGCAGTCCCATCAGCTCATGCTCCAAAGAGTTACCTCTCCTGCTTAGTTTTTGGTTTTGTTTTTTTTCCTTGGTTGTTTAGTTTGGGGGGTTTAAGCAAAAAAACACCCCAAAACCTACCCCAAACCAAAAATACTTGAGCCTGGGGAGAGCGTGACAATTTCCAGTGCTCAGAGTTACAGATTATGGAATGGTTTGGGTTGGAAAGGGCCTTTAAAGGTCACCTAGTCCAACCCCCCCCTGCAATGAGCAGGGACATCTTCAACTAGATCAGGCTGCTCAGAGCTGTGTCCAACCTGAGCTTTAATGTTTCCAGGGATGGGGCATCCACCACCTCTCTGGGCAACCCCTGCCAGTGTTTCACCACCCACATTGCAAAAACTGTGTCCTTGTATCTAGTCTGGATCCACCTTCTTTTCTTTTAAACCCATTACCTCTTGTCCTGTTCTTACAGGCCCTGCTGAAAAGTCTGTCCCCAGACAGGGGATGGAGACTTCTCCAGACCTGCCCTTTGCAGAGATGCTGGTGGGCTGCTTTGCCCTCTGGTGTCCATCCCCAGTCCCAGGTACCCAAACACCAGATAGGGTATGGAAACAGTGGGGGAGATGGGCCTGGAGATGGTTTGTCCAAGCTGGTCCAGGTCAGTGGCTGTTTCAGGCTGAGGCTGCCTGAGGTAGCCACGTGTCCTGCTCTTCTGTGCAGAAAGAAGTGAGCGGGATGTAAAAATGGCCTGGGAGTTTGTTAATACCCTTAATGAGGCATTAGCTTTACTTTAGATAAAGTGCAATGGTGTGTCATATAAGGCCTGGTATTTCAGGGATGGATAATTGAAAATCTAACAGTAATTTACCACTCTAACATCAGCCAAACCATCTTTGTTTGGATTTTAATTCTTCTCCAGCTAAGGCATGACAGCAATGAAGATTGAAGATTTTTTTACTTCTCTTTAAGACCTCAGCAAACTGCAGATTTGAAACACAGAAAGAGATTGACCTTCATATTAACCTGAATTTCTTTTCCTGTTTCTTCTTGAACATATTTTATTCTCTTTATGCACAGTGGGGCTCTTTTTTCATGTGCTTCACTGTTGAACGAAATGCCAAAAAGATGGAGTGTGCACTTTTACATCAAAGAAATGATGAGACCATAAAAACTCATTTCCCTTGTGACTTCTTAAATTGTTGCTAAGGAATTGAATGAGTCTGTTTGAAACAATGTGTCCCTTTAAATTCTGTTTTCTTATTTGTCTTAAAACAGAAAGCCACCATTCATGTAGATTATGATCCAAAGGCCACTGAGGTCAAGAAAAGATTTTTAGTTACTGCAGTGAGTGTTAGGACAGATTTTCCAAGTATTTCACTATGTAAAACACAGGACAGAGAGTTTCAAAAGGAACTGGTTATCTAGAGGGGGAAAAAGTGCCTGGTGTATTTTCTTTATTCAGCTAGAAAAATTTTGCCTTCACATGGGCAAGAATTAAGTGAATTCCCTTCTTGCTGCACAGAATGGATCTGACAAGGACAAGAAAGGTCAAGCGGTAGTTAAATTCAGAGATCCAAACCAGCAAAAATATTGATTTACTTCAGTTTTTCTCATACATAAAGGTGATGGGAGGCAGAAACAAACAGTAACAAAATCCACAATATAAACTCTGCTGGAGGGAAACCTTTTCCAGTTCTACAGGACAGTTTTGGACAATCCCTCAGTGCTGGGGTGAATGATTTGTTACTGCTTCAGTCCAGGAAGATGCTAGAAATGGTCTTAACTGGAATGAAAAGGCATTGGAAAACAATTAAGTTCTGACTATTAACAAAGCTCCCACAGGGTGCATTAATTTTTAAAAGTAGACAAAGGCTGCATTTAGTAGCTGTGTAACTGTGACTTATACTGAAATATGGAAAAACGCTGTAACGAGTCTGCACTGACATAAATATTCCTTATCAGTTTCCAGAAAAATGTTGTGAAGTTCTAGTTTAGGAAAGCTCTTAAGCACACTATGAACTTTCTTTCATTTTAACGGAATATAAATTAAACAAACAGCTAAGCCCTTTGCTTAATAAGGAGCAATTTAAGTATCTGCTTATAGCCCAGGTTCAGTTTTCATTGAAGTTTCCATTCCTCTGAATTGGAGCCTTAATCCCCTGAATTGTTATGGTATTTTTTGGATGTAGAATCCAGAAAATTACACTTTTCTCACAGACACAAAGCAGCCTTCTGAAAGATACCCACGGTGTGTATCCATATGCCTTCCCAAACCCCAAGTCTTCTGCTGTCTTTAATTTACAGTTAATTTCTCACTCCCAAGGCATGTAGTACCTTAAGCAGGGAATTGTACAACTTCTCACAACAGTGACTGCTTACTCTACTGGTTAAAAAATACCCACTGCTGGAAAAGATACTAAAGACACTTCTCTGTGCAGGTTTCTACCTCTGGTGGTGCCCAGGCACTGACACTCACCCTCTTCTGTACTCCTGTTAACACTCACAGCCAGTTTGTGGCTGGTCAGTCTCTAGAAATGCCTAGAAAGAGACAGTCTCTGTTATGATTCCGTGCTGGGATAGCACAACCATGGAAAAACATTGCTACCAGTAAAATATGTTCCACTGTTTTCAAAATGCTGCAGCGAGCCAACAGTCCCTATCAAAGCCTTCGCGAAGGCATCACGCCAGTTTCTCGGATTCCATTGTTTGCAATCTCACTTAGGTTATTTCCCAACAACTTGGAAAATGTGTGAGTGTTTTTGTATCTGAAAGGAGTCTGTCCAGTGCCAAAGTGAGAATATGGGATAGCTGCAAAACAAAGCTATTTAGCATGACTGGCAGGCTTGAGGACTGAGTAACTGAATGGTTCTAGCAATTCTATTACTGAAGATACTTCAACCATCTTCTGAATTACAGGCAGGGGGTTGGTTTGAGGGTTTTTGAGCTTTTTTTTTTTTTTTCGGTTCTTTTTCCTGGGAATGTGGTTCTGAGCCAAGTGATTGAGCCAGGTTTTGTTCCACACTGCTGGTTCCAAAACTGTCAGTGCAGCAGATGCAGAAATACGGGTTGAGAGAATCACAAAGGGATAAGTAGGCAAATTTGCTCCGTGCTGCTGGTTGCAGAGTTCCTTGTGCTAAGCAATTATTCCCTGGTAGAAAGGAAAAGCACAACTGTACAGGTAGTTTGTTCAAATGACTTTCTTGCAAAGTGCACTGAAAGTGGATATTTTGTACTATTACTTAAAACTCAGAATGTTATAAGTGTGGTTTCAAATCCAAAGCAAGCAGGTACCCATTTCCAATACTTCCACATAATATGCTGCCATATTAGATAATGCAGCCCTGATTCCAGAGGATGGGAGGCCACTGGCTTCAATGTGCTTGGAAACACAAGAAAAGCAGTTTGGAAGGGGAAAAGAAACCTTCAGAAGATTCAGTGTTCTTTTTTAAACCAGTAGGTTGCATTTGATATCCCACCTTGGTATTTTTCCTTTGCCATCAGACAGTATATGTAGCAGGTTCATACCTTTTAATCTAAGAAAAATTGACAGCCCTTACATGCTGAAAACCTGCTATGCAAACAGCTGAACCCTTCAGATTAATTTCATTACAGGGATTCTTCTAAGATTTTTTTTTTTAATTTAAGATAATGGTGGTTTCTGCCTGAGGAAACCTTTGGCACTTTTGTAATGTGTAATAAAATAATCACTGCCACTGGGTTTGCTACCCACTTTTCATCATAACTAATTTTTGTGGGTGGAATACTTCAATAAATACACGTGGGGGGTTTTTTGAGGCTAAAAAATTACATTGACAAAGAGGGAAAAGATGAACTTTCTGCACTGATATAGGAAAAAATTTGTTCTGCTGTTTGCAAAGAACAGCAATGCCTTTTGATTAAAACTAAGAGTAAAAAATCTGACTCTACTTTGAGAGTCTTAGAGGCAAAATTCCTTCAGTGAGCCAGAGAATGAAAAGAGAGTCAGGTAGGAGTGTGAACTTCTACACAGCCTCAAAAACGTGCTGCTCTGGAAGAAGCATTTCCAGCAGGGTAAGGGCACTTGTCTGCAGACATTCCTGATGCCCAGCTACTTAACTGAGCTGTTATCTTCTGCTTTTTGATGTCCAGCACAAATTAAACTGAATGCTAAATTCAGTGGCCAGTTAGCTAATAACTGCTAAAAATCTGACTTGAAACAGGAGCAAGGAACAGAGGTTAACTTAACCCCGTGTGCAGTTACCAGGCTCATGAGATGGGGATAAAAACCAGAATGAGATGTTGTGCTGTCTTTCTAGAAGGCAGAACCCCGGTTTTCTTTACTTGTGCCCCCCAGGATGTCATTGGCTTTTGAAAATCTACAGGGAAAGTGCTTCTGGTCCTGCTGTGATGCAGAGTGAGGGATTGTCAGGGCCTCTGCTCGTGCTTATGTTGCACTCCCTAATACATCTTTCTCTTGGGGACATTTACACTTGAGTAAAACTGAGTCTCTGGTGATGCAACAGAGCTAGAAAAGACAAGAATGTAACTGACCTCAACCTAGACTTGCAATAAACTTGGTGGAGCAATTTGTGTCATCATCTTTGCCACCTGTTTTCATTCCAAATGGGCACTAGAATGTGGAGTTGTTCAGTTTGTACTACAGAACTTGCCTATAAGAGCTACAATAAAGGAACAGCACAACTGAGATAAAGAGGGATGGTGAGAATGGTAAGGAAATAATTATGTCAATCACAGCTTTAAACTGAAAAGGGGGATTTATATCAGATATTAGGAAGAAATTCATTACTTTGAGGGTGGAGAGGCACTGGAACAGTTACCCAGAGAAGCTGTGGATGCCCCAAGCCTGGAAGTGTTCAAGGCCAGGCTGGATGGAACTTTGAGCAACCTGGGCTGTTATAAGGTGTCCCTGCCCTTTACAGGGTTTGGAACGAGATGATTTTTAAGGTCCCTTCCAACCAAACCATTCTGTGATTCTATGACTTCTGTTGAGACCTTCAGTAACATTTATTTCTTTCATATCTACTTAGTCATGCAGCTGCAAATAAGACCAATCCTTAGTTTGCAGGACTGCAGATTTTGATAGTCACTGAAAAAAAAGAAGTCTGTGGAGTCACTATGTCCTGAATATACTCATAAAAGGAGTATTTTCAAGAACATTTCAAGATGACATTCTAAAAAATGCAACATCAGAAAGAACTGAAAATCATTTGCATAGAAATGATCACAGTCATTCATGGTGGCCTAATTTGTGCCTATGTTTTATGTTTAGGATGTTTATGAAAATCCCAGGGCTGATTACTAGATTCATTTCATGAAAATACTAGAAATGTACTGATTCGGTGCATTACTCTCTTCAACCAGTCATAAGAAAGGATTTATCTCAGTTATCCAGTGGTAAAAATTCTATTGCTCAATTTCTTCATCTTTAGTGCATGTGGTAACACAGGAAAAACACTTTGTGAAGTGCTTTCTGTCAAGGGAATTCCAGGCCACAGCAAAGGAGTGCACTATGAAATAATGAAACACATCATTTGGGGCTGTTCACAAAAGAAATACTTAGTGTGTTTATGAATGTTTGAGTTTGTTACTCGGTTATGTGCTAGTAAATTAAGCAGATATATAAAATGAGAGCTTGCTCAACACTGAGAAAGAAGTTGTTATGACACTTACGACACGTTATAACTGGAAAATGATCTTTACAGTGGTTGCATTCACCATCAAAATAATAATAATGATAATAATAAAGAAAATAGGTAAAGGGAAAAGGAAAGTTAAATAGTAAATTTAATTTTGCCTTAGAATCAGTTCCCTTTCAGAACAAAGGAATAACTGTCAAAGTGGCTTTTGGAACAGAGTTGTGAGAGATGTTAGAGACCAGTCAGAGGTCTAGAAAATATGATCTCTGAAGCAACTCTGTGTGAACTGGGACTCTTTTAGATTAAAAAAGAGAAAGCTGGGGCTAGGTGACCTCCCTTCCAGCCTTATATTTCTATGGAAATAAAAGGAACTGAAGGAGGGTCACTGCATCCAAAGACATAGTCCTGTCTTTCAGGAAATAAAAATTACTTTTGTATAAAAGTTGAACTGTCACCTATCCTACAGACTTCTATAAAGGAATAAGGGGACATTAGTGCCCTTTTACTCCCAGCATAAGCAGGAAAGCGACTTGCACGGGATAGCAGGGTTTCATTTATATGCAGGAGAGTGGAGTGTTGAATAAATTCTTACTGGCGTGCTCTTTGTCTATTGTTTTATTGTTTTGTTCATATTTGCTACATAAATATTTAGCTAACAGATCAGATGATGCTTGGAACTTTGTGGCATTAAAACAGTAAATAAATAACCATTTTTTAACTGCCGGTGGTAAATGTGTTTACAAATGTCATCACAAAGAGCACCTGCCTTCCTCAGCAGGCCCTGACAACCTAACTTTCTAGCAAGACTGCTCGTCAATAATATATATGAAGTATATGCCATATGGCCATATACTTTTCACTGGGATAATGAATGGTGTTTTGGTTTATGAAAATCATCTTTATAAAGTGGAAATGAGTCTTGCAAACCATCAGATAAAAGGTGGAGGAAAGCGAGCCCATTCAAAACTGGTATAAACAAAGTGGGAAACTCTGTTCACAGTTCTCCAAACAGTCTCTGTGATTACATTCACAGGTCCTTTCTTGCTTTGCTTATAGGAGTGCACAGAGATGTGGTTTTTGGGTGGCAGGGGGTTTTAGCATACATGATGCTGTGAGAACAGGTAGGCAAAGGAGGGAGAAAATGGTTAGAAGAAAGAGTACATTGATTGCAGAGGCTGTTTAAGTTTGGAAATTGCAGGCAGATAAATGGAATTCTGTTACCTGCCCATACAGAAAATCTGTGGTAGAATCAAGACAAGGACTCAAATCTCTTGTTTAGTGTTTCTGCCATGCTTGTTCAAAACCAGTCCTGTTTATCACCCTTGACTGTGCTTATGTATGTAGGTTGCTACTCTCCCTCGGTGCTTTCAATCTGCTCAATGCAATGAAGAGTTAGCAGTATAGAAGGCTTTAAATTGATTGGGTTTTTTCAGATTGTGTTTGCTTTTACCTTATTCTTTTTGATACAGCAGCAACACTGAACATGTGAAATTGTTAATATTTTCAGTTGTTTAGATGAAGAAACATTCCAAATGTTACTGGTTCTATTTCTGAGAAATTCTAGCAATGTGCTTCATCTTTTAGACAATTGCTGCAGAGATTTGTATAAATCTGGCACATTTGCTCTTGTATTTTTCATTTTATTCTTGAGATTCTGCCTAGGAAGGAGTTGTTTTCAAAATTCATTATTATTTGATTGCAAGTTGGATGTCAGCCAACGAAATTTTTGGATTTGAAAGAAAATGCAGCATCAGCTTCTCTGGAACTATAATGGAATGAAACCCTCCAAGCTCTCATTAAAAGGGCTTCTGCCGTCTAGCAAAATTAGATGAGGTGTAAATCATTGAACTACCATATGTGCTTTGAAATGGAATATTTAATTCTGTAGAATCCAAACCCAAGGCTAAAGGGAAATTTAACTACACCAGCACAATATCTTGATGATGGAAGAAGTAGTGCCATTTTAGAGGTTTTATGTTCGATGTTTAATTTTAAAAAATGTTTATTGAGGGAATCTCCATTCATATCCACATTGTTATCTGGCACCTAGGCAAATGCTTGAGGGAGAATGCTAAAGTACAGTAAGGACTTTTCTCCACTGAAGAATTTCTAACACCTGTAAAAATATTACTGGAAAATTTTGATTGTAGAAACATGATCAAAATAATTAGTTCTTCCCTTAGTTTCCCCCTGATAATTTCATGCCCCTTGATACAGCTCATATCAGGCTAAATTTGCTATTGCTCCTCAGTTGCTGAAGGATGAAACTGGTTCCACTGCGGATGTAGAAGGGGTCAGGAGCTACAAAACAGTCCTGCTTTTGATTTTCCTTGTATTCAAAATGCAGGTGAAAAGTTACGGCTTCTTTCCAGTAACAGTAGCAATATAAGTAAATATTTCTATTAATGTTCTAGCCATTGACCCTTGTTGGGTTTGGGGCTTCATTATGTTGATGCCATGCAAGTTTCAAAGAAAAGATGCCTGGCCTGAAGTCTCTGTAAATAGACATAACTATAGGAATGTGGGTGCATCACCTGAATAAATAAATACACAGAAGAATGGGGCTCACTGTGTTATGCATGAATAAGTTTGATTTTGACCTCTCATGGCTCTGTTTGAATTATAGTTTTATGAGATTACACAAGGGTTTTATAAGTTTTTAGAGTAATTTAAGTTATCAGGCACTGGCTCAGCCTTTAACTGCACTTTTGAGAATAAAGGTGAGATAATGTTGTTTTATCATTACTGTTTGCTAAATGCCTTTATGAAAGCAGGCAAAGATTAATTTCACATGCTGCAAAAGTGTAACTGCACCAACATGAAAATGAGTTTAAGCAGAAAAACACCTTCATGTTCTTGTTTATACTCCAATAAGAATGGGATACTTCTGTAGGAGATGTATTTCCCTGTGATGGGATGGATGAACACACTTTGAGAAATATCTGTTTGTCTCTTCAAGCCAGACAAGGTGGGACTCATGAATTGCATTCTAAGGGGAATCGCTTTGAAGACAAGGGAGAGCTCATGTGAGACAACTGACATTTGAGGAAATCTTGTGCATAGTTTCAAATTTATTAAGAATAGAGGTATCCTTCAGAAAAGGAATGAGCTTTGAAAGACTCGGAGTGTGCAGCACTGTGCTGGGAATAAGGAAAAGATTTGGTTCTTCCACATTGTTCTCTGGAGTGGGGAAGTGGAGCAGTGGGAGTGTGTTGGGATCAAAGGATGGTTGGTAATTTATTTTGTGTCCTTTTCTACAGCTACTTTGATATCCAGTATAAGCTGAAATGAATAATGTTCATTTTTTGAGGAAAATATGGTGCATTTGAAAACCAGTGTTCAAATGAGCAATAATCCAGTCTGGCTTCCTTTGTATTATCCAAAGCAGCAGCGTCTTCCGCTTGAGAGATAAGGGTAGGAAGACTGCTTAATTTCAAAGGTTTTCACTTTTATCTTAGACTGGGAAATCTGAATACTTTAATGGGTTTAGGTTTTTAATTTAATTCCAGGTTGCTCATCATTTTCACCTTTCAGCTGGGCTATAGAGATAATTCAATCATATTTCCCTTGACAAGTCATCTGAATTACACTTATATTTCTCTGCAGATGTGAAAATCAGCCGCCATAATACAGAGTGTGACAGATACTTTTGCCTTCCCTCCCACTTTTTCCCTTAATTTAAGGACTCTTCTGGTCTTGCTTCATAATGCAGATGTCCTCTGACACAGCCACATTAAAGACAGCCCTTATATAAAACATAAAGTGGTATTTTTGCATAGACACAATGCCCAAAGTTTTGGCAGTAGGGACAGAGAGCAGTCATTAGGCAGGAAAAGCATCCAATATGCAAAACAAGTATATATTCTGGGGGTTTGGGGAGTGTGTGCTCTATTTTTGCTCAGAGTTCAAACAGTGTACTCATCTGTTTACATACTTTTCCCCTGCCATAATTGTTTTTCAAAAAGACTTCTCCTAATTCTTTTCCAGGGCTATCCTTGCTATCCAGCACATAATCAGAGCTTAACTTCTGATGCAAACACTTGAACATGGGGAGGATTCTCTGCTCTGATTCTTGATCCCAAATGGGTGATCAAGACACAAAGGCGAGGCAGCAATTTCTTAAATGACTGTTTTTACTGTTAGACTTTATAAATTAGTGTTGTATGTAAAATGTCTTCTCCTGAAGGTACCCCAAACAAGCTCAAGCACCCACAGGGTTGGGTGAATGCATGCTAAAGCCAATGGCACAACATTTCCATGCCCAGGTAAGGTCTGTCTTTTTAATGTTTCTCTTCTTTTTGAGGCCACTAAACATGAAGTGTTTTTAAGTCCAACGTTCATTTCATCACCTCTGTTTTTCATGCTACTTCTGAAGGTCAAGACAGCACCAGCTGCTCAGCAGTTAAGCAGTGCCACACAGGGCTTTGCTGGATTTAGAACTCCTCAGGTGTGAACTGTCACCATCATTCCTCAGAGATGTCCCTGCATTCTTTCCCACAGGCAGCTGACTGTACTAACACTGCTTTCTTCTAGTTAAGAGGCAAAAAGGCACATAAAATACTTTTCCCTCAAGGCCCAGACTGTAATTCCTGAGTTTATTCTCTTTAATTGTAGACCATACAAACTTGTGAAAGCTCAGTGTCTATACCTGCCCTTCCTTCCCATGATGTGCACTTGTTCTGCAGGTATAATTTTCTGAGGTTCTTCAGAGAGGTATGGGCATTCATTTTGGCCCAAAAATACTCACAGGGAACATCCATAGTACCTGCTATTTATAAAATTGGCATTCATTTTATATTTGGCAGGTGTTCATGCACAACCTTGGACATCTAACAGCCTGTTTATTTGAGGCATTATTGGTGTCTCATGGAAGGTTGCCCCTTTCAGCAGGATAAGCAACACCTGGAACTTTCTACTTCATGAAGGTAGATTCCAAAATAAGGTGTGTGTGTGTGTAGCTGAGGGTATGTGAACTAAAAAAAAAAACAAAAAAAACAAAAAAACCAACTTAAAAAAAGCTTAGAACAATTACAAAATGTTAAAAGGGTGCTACTATGTGTGTGCACATCTATGGTAACATTGTAACATTAGGTTAAAACTTAGTAACTTGTCTTATATTACAGCAGCTTTTCAGGCAGCAAATTATATGGACAAAATTTATGATTAAATATTTCTGCTAGTGTAATTAGACATTTGAATTATTTAAATGGAGGAAAGCAACTGACCAAATTATGATGTTTCTCACTTTGTGTTTTGGTAAACAATACTGCAGTCTTCCCCTAGGCTAGAAAAATGAGGGAAAAGAGAAAAATACAGAAGCACAAAATGCAGTAAACTTATTTATACTGCTGTGCAAAAAACTGTTGTGAAGTAAGAGTATTTTGCAACAAATTTTTTTTCCATGAGATTTTATTAAACCTTCCTTTTCTCAGGCTTCTATATAGCCTGAAGCTGTTTTTCTTCATGGCATAAAAACACTGTTTGTAGTTAGAGGCATAACCCAGCCAGAGTGTTGCCATTCAGTATGTGGTTCTCTCGATACTGATGCACAGGCAACAACGTGGGTATTTTAGCAATGATGAAGCCACAGATAAGCTCCACAAGACATAATTGAAAATCATATTTCATAATCTTGTTTTGAACATAGTTTTAATATTTAATATGACCATGTGCAGCTCTGACAGAAGTGCACTGTGATACAGGGACTTGATTTCAGGGGGCCAGATGCATGTCTTGATTTGTAAGGATGGTGGACAGGCAAAGTCAACGTGACTGGGGAAGGCACCCCAGGAAAGGAAACTCCACCATCTGTCTTTGCTTCAAGAATGTGAAACTGCTTTCAGAGGAATTCAAGAGGTACAGCATCAGTATGAGATGGAGAATTTGGAAAGGAAAGTTGGTCAGAACCAACTGACAAAGCATTGTAATGTGGTATAATCCTTGTGGGAAACAGAAATCTTCTGATACAAAGCAATATAGAAGTTACTACTATTTCAAGCACAGATCTGTCCCATTTGGACTGAATATCATCATGTCACTTGTGACTTATTCTGTGCTTCAGCATTTTTTCATTTTAATCTGACTTGCTTGTGCTATTTCTTTATATTTATCATTATATATGTGTTTTTTCTATATTGTATGATTCTTTTTTTTTTTTTAGATTTTCAGATTGTTAAAGAATTCCTGATGCAATCATGTCAGTTTTTGATGTTCTTCTAATCTTTCCTCCATATTAGGATAATTTGCTGTCCTGTCTTTATCTCTTACACTCCTTTTTTCCTTATCACTTCTCAGATACTTGCATTTCCCTGAGCTATTTGAAGTCCATTACCCTTATTTTGTTAGTTGCAATTTAAAGGAAGAATGTAAAACTTATCATTTTTATGATCTTTTGCACTTGAATTAACTTCCACTTTAAGATTCTCAACCACTTCCTCCTAAAGAATTGGAATTAAATCTGAAATAGCTACTTTCTGTGTAATTTCCTCCACTACATGAAATAAAAAAGCAGTCCCTGGCACAATTGAAGAACTGAATGGACAGCTATGTCCTGCCTTACTGCTTTTTCTAGGAGAGCCTCAAATAGTTGCATTCTCATCCCCCTGGGAAATGTATTCCCATTCCCATGTGGTCCTGACATGTAGGTCTTTCTAGCTTCTGCCCCTTGGACACCTCTGAAAGTTCCTTTAGTGAAAAAGCCTCCTGATCAGAAAGATCTTCAGTCCAAACACTTTTTCTCTCCCATATTTCAAGTGGTGTTCACCACATCTTCCTGTCACTGCACAAGCCATGACACCTGATTTCTCCTATGGCCATTCTTCTGGAGTGTGCTGTGCCCTTCTCTAACCACATTCTCCTGCTGCTGTTTACCCAGCCAGACCTCTGCAGTGCCAGTCACTGATATCTCAAACTACAGTGTTTGCTGTGTCCAGGTCTGGGCCCCTCAGCTCAGGAAGGACACTGAGGTGCTGGAATAAGTCCAGAGAAGGACAGTGAAGTTGAAGAGCACACCTCCTATGAGAAACAGCTGGGGGTGTTCAGACTGGAGAAGAGGAGCCTCAGGGGTGACCTTATTACTCCCTCCAACTCCATGAAAGGAAGTGCTAGCCAGGTGGGTGTTGGCCTCTTCTCCCACCATAGCAAGTGACAGGATGAGAGGAAATGGCCTCAAGCTGAGTCAGGGGAGGCTTTGGTTGGTCATCAGGAAGAAATTCATCACAAAGAGGGTGATTAGACATTGGAATTGGTTGCCCAGGGAAGCAGTGGAATCACCATCCCTGCAGGTCTTCAAGGAAAGACTGGACGTAGCACTTGGTGCTGTGGTTTAGTTCACCTGGTGGTGTTTGGTCACGGGCTGGACTCCATCCCAGAGGTCTTTTCCAACCTAATTGATTCCGTGATTCTATCTGAGGATCTGTACTTCAGGTGTTTGATGGCTCACTTGGCATTCTCCTTTTCTTAACAACTTTTCCATTCTCTCCTCTCTCTCGTCCCCTCCTTGGCTTTGACCACACACATTCTGAATCCATAACCTGAAAAGAACAAGGAGAAGGTCATGGAGAAGGTCAGCATCTCTACCTGTGACTTCTTTAGCCTCATCCCTGCAGTAACACCAGTGCCCAAGTATAAAAATGAGATGTCACATGCATCTTCTTGCTTTTCTGTGTCAATAAACTCTGCTACTTCAGAGA
The DNA here is from genome assembly GCA_013400415.1 of Scytalopus superciliaris. NCBI lineage: Eukaryota > Metazoa > Chordata > Aves > Passeriformes > Rhinocryptidae > Scytalopus > Scytalopus superciliaris. The sequence continues at coordinate 13,779 of VXBX01000364.1, forward strand.
AATACAGTAATCCTTAATAGTTATTATTTCTACCATTATCTGAAAATGTGGAAATTAGTGTCTTAAGCTAATTAAATAACTGCTTATGTGCTTGAAAAAATTTATTTATACAAGAGAGTTATTTCTTCAAATTACTGAAAACAGTTGCATTGAAAGAATACAATATACCAGTTATATTCCTGGCATATAATGTCTGTTTCGACATTAATACTGAGGGAAAATTTAATCTATTCAATTCTTTTTTGACATCTAGTAGAAAAGACAGAGATCAATGCATGCATAGCCTCTCATTGTTGCCAGTTTTATGCAAATCAAATGGCAAAAAAAGGAGCATAATTTTATTCCATTATGCCTAGTGCAATTATATTTCATTATCCCTGTTGCAGCCCATTTGACATACTTGTTTTTTCATTTATTTTTGGAAGTATCACTTTCCAAAGTTCAATAGTACAACTAATCAAGTATTAACAGCAAAAGTAAGAAGTAATTTTTTAAACATTTTAAAAAAGGGTAAAACAGGAAAATTCAGTGGACTCCAAAAGTAGCAACTGGAAAGGCAAATATGACTTTAGGAAAAGCAAGTAAGTTCATTACAGTGTTAAAAAATATTGAACAATTAAGTATTAAAAGGTTACAAAGGTAGCCATTAGAATTTTTTTAAAGAGTAAAGTGAAAAACCTACACAGGATTATATTGAAGCAGAATCACTAATGTTAGGCAACATCACTCCAGAGGAGCAGAACCATGATACAAAGATGAAAGTTGTATTAATAAAAATACAGATTATACTGCTGATTTGGCAGTTACCTGATATTTTACTTTTTTGGGGGGGTTTTTTGTTTGGTTGGTTGGTTGGTTTTTGGGTTTTTTTTCCAAAAGAGATGAAATTTTTCATCCTGACAATAAGGACTGAGAAAAGTAATACTTTGATAGTCTTTGAAGAAGTTGTTGTAGGACTTACAAAGCTCTTGGGTAAAGTATAATGTGATAAGGAAGAACCAGTAAGCCACCACTAATAAATGCATTCTTCCTAAGCCTTGCAAAGAAAAAATAGCAGATAGGAGAAAATTGGAGCATATGGTTTATTTTTATTTTCAAAATCTTTTAGTAAGGCTTTTTTTAAACACCATTCAGCAAACGAGCCAGAAAAAAAAAATGTGGAAACCTCTGCTAAATTCTGAAGGAGGGGTGTAAATCCCAGTAAGGTCAATGGAATTTCATTATCTTCTAATAAGTTTTTCAGCATTTTGCTGAAACTTATGAATAAAAAGAACAAATACAAAAATAAAGGCAACAGAAGAATCCCAAAGATCATTTCGTGATTTAAAGAAGAATGAGAGAAAATAACTCAAAGTAAATGCTTTCTCAGCTAGAAAAAGTCTAATAGCAGTGTCCCTTTGGGTTCATTAAAGGGTATTGGGTAAATTCAGTATACCTACTAATGATGTGTGAGGAAGGTTGAACTGTGAGATGGAGCTTTGCTGACAAGGAAAAAATGCCATAGCTTAGGCAAGATTAAGCAGGATTGTGAAAAACTCCAGAAGGAATAGCAGGGAAAATGAAAGGCAGGGGAATGGATGCAGAAAAATGCTCAGCAGAAGGGACATTTGCAGTGGGAAATGTCAATGCAGGATGCATGGCATACAATTACACATCTATTCAGTGGAACAACTTCTAAAAGCTTAGTATTTAAAAAAAAAAATAAATAGAAGGTTCGTACTAAGAGTCCAGTTCAATGTCAGCAGATTTTTCAATAATAAATGGAAAGGCTATCAGATTGGCTACTTAGTTTTTAGCACATGTACAGAGGGTATATAAAAAAACATACTATGATTTTATTTCCTGGTTCAGTAGATTTTTATTTGAAACCATATAGGTGTTTCAGATAACAGCAATGTCATTATCAGTACTGATAGAATTTGGTATCCTCTGGTTTCTGTTTTTCTGAAGTCTTTCACCTTTAAATGGACCTGAAGCCAACTTGTAATTTACCCTCTTACTCTTCCTTCACACTCCAAAATTTAACAATAAGACCGTAAAAATTTCTTTTTCCCCTCCCCCTCCCCCCCATGAAAATGTTCTGCAAAGGAACAAACACTTCAGTAAAAGTCTGGCTCTTTCTTTGTAAGATAGATTTTACACCTCAGCTTATGCACATTCATAAAAAATACAGAACTGACTTTTTTTTTCTCCAGATAGATTTTTTTTAAAGAAAATAACATAAACACTGAATTTCCCCTGCCTTTGTTTAGTAGCTCTTTCTAAGGTTGCTAAGCTTCCTACAGCATCCACAGTCTTTAATGTAAGGCAGTTTGCTTCTTGGAGATGATGGTAGCAAATGTGACTTAACTGCTGTAGGAAAATACATGCATGGGCATTAAGAAAGGTAAGACTTCTGTGCTGATATAAAGGTAAACCAGCAGGAGAAATGAACTCAGCTCAAAAGAGATTATAGGTCAGAGCTACAATTTACAAAAGAAATTACAATAAATACAGGGAAAAACTAGTTTAACCCACAAAAGCAGAGGTATAACCCAGCACCCTGGGGCACGGTGTTTGCTGAGCACCACGTGGTCCCCCCTGAGTGTAAAGTAAAAGGGAAGGAAAAGCCTCTCAGTGAGGATGATGGTCACAGTTCTGTCAAAGTAATGATTGCAGTCTCGTCAAGGATGGTGGTTGCAGTCTTGTTGAAGTGCTGGATCCAATGAGTTGTACCAGAAGTCCCAAACCCCCAAGATTATCTATGCTGAGGTTCAGGTGGGAATGCCCAGTACCTCCCCCAGGGCGGAGTGGGTGAGTTACTCTGTGAGTCATGGGATATTTTGGGAATCTCTGATGGTCTAAGTCATTGGAGCTGCCTATTGTGCCAGTCCCCAGTGGCCCATTACAGACATGACCCCTCAGGCTGAGTATGAAGGTGCTGATGCCTCTCTGGGGGGAAGTTATTACAGCTGAGTCAGTGGTGTGAAGACAGAAACATTCCTGTGCCTTGCAGGGTTCTTTAACACCCAGCTTGCAGCCTGAGGGGTCAGGCATGCCCTGGGCAGCTGCTGCAAATGGCCCATTATTAACAGTTAATCAGACATGACATAGAAGGTGTAGAATACACAGTTTTTTTCACACTCACATAGTGATAATCTCGCCTTGACCCACTGTAACTAGGACAGCTTGTTATCAAGGTTTCACTTTAAAAGTGCATTAGTGAATTTTCTGTGAACTTTATTTCTTTCTAAATTTAGAAAAAAATGAGTAGGCAAGGAAAGGTTTATATTTTTAATCCTATAAAATTGATAGCTCCCAAGAGTTGTTTTACTGGATGAGACAATATGAACAGAAAATTGTAACAAGCTCGGTGAGAAGTCTGTACGCTGTTCTGGTGTGTGAGGGTGGAACAGCTCTTGAAGCTCTCCATTTACTCTGCAGCTATTCCCTCCATTACAACTGTCTACATGCCAGTTTTACCAATAAGTCATAAGGTCAACTCAGATTTATATATCCCTGTCCAGAAGCAGTGCAGAGCTTGGCCCCTTTAACTTAATGAGTCTGATAATATCTGTCCCAAGGAGAAAGGAAAGGGCATAGAAATCATTTGTTTCTCTTAACATCCTTGCAACCTCAATGGTAATCTTTTTTTTTTCTCCCTCTTCTCTTCAGCTGCTTTTATTGTTCTCCTCAACATCACTGTGAAAACACATCTGTACTGGATACTGCAAATAGGATTAAGCATCCTTAAGGGAAGAGGATATCTGCAGCCAGGCTTCATTGGGATCAGCCTGTAGGGGAGGGCCAGCAGGGTGGGGAGGGGAATACCTGTGTGCATGGGGGCAGGGAGGGAAGGCTGGTTTCTGCTGTATGCTTGTCCTCAGAGTCCTGCAGAAATTCTGAGCAGCTAGAGAAGCCTGTTTGAGGGCTGTTTTGCTTTATCCACTTCACCCTGTCTCATAACAGCAACCATAGAGAATTTAAATGCACTTTAAGCTGTTTCAGTGAATGAGCAAGAACATAGCAACATTTTTCTCCTTATATACTCGTGCCTAGGTTTCGATAGTAACAGCCTGGAAGCCTTTATACTTGGTTGTTTATTTTTTTGCTTTCCTGCTACAATGAATATATTCCTAGAAGGTTTTGTTCACATAACCTGCTACATCACTACTCTAGTTTGTAATCACATTATCTATTTTTACTCAGTAATTTAAAACTTTTGATAAGGTGTTCAAATGCTTTTAAGTTGTAAATCTACCCAAGATGGTTTAGTACATTAGTTCTTTAAAAGTGTAAACAATTTCTCTGTCAAGAACCAAAGGGATGAAAGGTGTAAAATGTTACACTTGCAGGAAAAGTGGAACTTACAGATATGCATGTAAAGGTGAAAGTATTGACAGATCGGACTCCTTCAGTCAGATTTGTTAACTTCATCTGACACAAAAATAATCCCATCAAATCAGCCCAGAAGACAATCAGTATTGGCATTTGTGCACCATTCATTTCCTGGAATTATGAGATATCTATTGCATTGCTGAGGCATACAGCAGACAAAAGCTTTGCATTCCTTTATTTTCATACTGTGTTACTTTTTATTCAGGAGCCAGTGGTGCAATGTTTCTGCCTTGATGTTCTAAATCTAGAAACCTTTATAGTTGTGTTTGTTTTTATTTATGCTTGTTTATGCAGTAAAAGTACTATCATGCTATTTTTTGCACCTCTTATAACCACCTCAAGTCCTTTTCTGTTGGCCTATTTATGTTTGGGGTTTTTTCTCAAATCTTCCAGAGTGGCTAAAAAGCTGTTTAAGTTTGCTCAACATAAATTTGTACTTTTTTGTTGATGTTGTTGGTTCAGTTTTGTGCTTCTGAATAGGTATGTTGCCTGGTAAAGGGTTGTTGAGATTCTAACTTTGCTGTGAATGGTAATTTCAAACATTTTGAATGTTAATTTCAAACATTTTAAAAAATTTGTCTGCCTTCTGTAGATCTGGAACACAATCTTTCTTCAGTCTCAGAAAAAAAAAGATGGTTCTAGCTTTAAGGATTTTATGGTTGGTTTAAAGAAATTGACAAAGTGTAGGAGGAATGTATCTCCCTGTCACAGTAAGCAAAACTATGGCTTAAAGTGTTTCTGTATTAAAGAGTATTCTTGAACTGACATTGTGTCTTGGACTGTGATCTCCTTTTAACTGCATTTCTGGTCCCATAATGGCATTTAACAGAGGACAGTTGTTCAGCAGCCTTAATCACATGTGATATTGTACAATTAGCAGACTGTTCGACAAAAGCTTCAGCCTCAGCTTTTTATCATAAAATATAAAGCAGCAACACAATTTCAATTTCCCTTCTTTGCATGAATTCACCAAGTCATTACCAAACACATACAAAGAGATGCCTAATAGCTAAGAAATGTGTCTGATGCAGGACAATGAAATGATCTATCTCAGCTCTGTCAGGAAGACACTGTACAATGTGCTCCTGGACTGAGCGCAGCTTTTGGACCTCCTGACATTCTCTTGAATTAAATGGGAAAAATAATTTTTCACCCGTTTTCCCCACACACTTGCAGTGCTCCCTCCATCAAGACTGTGAGCTCCTTAAGGCACAAACTCTGTGATGTTTGTACTGCGTTTGGCTTTGACATCCTGATCTGGGTTAGACTGATTTTTTTTCACACAAAGCACAAATAGATTCCCCCTTACAGCAGTACTGATTGGCTTTGATTTTTTGGGAATTCAGGTTAAAGTTTATTGGTGTGCCCAGGAAAACAGGTTAAACCAAAACTCAAACAATTCCTATGTGCCCCAAGGGTAAGAACTTCTGATTCTGGAGAGTGGTCAATTTGGATCTGATTCTAGATTCTAACAGGGGCCACTTTGGACTTGTCTATTGCGAGATGATACCAGAAGATAAAATTTAATACCCTTTCTTCATCTGCTTTGAACAGAGACATCATGTCATAAATTCCCAATTTCAGTGTGAGAAGAAAGTTTCAAAGGGTTTGACTGACTGTAAAATGAAAAGCGTTTATAGTATATACAGTTGGAAAAGATGGAACAATTTTCAGGAAAAGAAAAGCAAAACAACAAAACCATTTTAGGCAACTTTATTACAAAAATTGCTTTTGCACTGCTCTGTTTACAAAGTCAACAACTTTTGTGGCTGCTCATCATGCTGTAGGCAGGAGGCAAGGTCTTGATTTCGTAAAACGAGAAGATGGAGTAAAACTTGCGAAGGTGAGGATTCCAAATCGAGCTGCAGCATCTCTTCTGGTACCACCCGGGACGAGTTCAGAGCAAAGAGTTCAAAGCAAACCGCCTCTGAACTTCGCAGGACCAGAGGAACACACCGGAGCAGCCCGACCCGGTGAAGAGAAACCGAGGTGGCAGAGGAGAGGGAGACACAGCAGAGCCTTCGGTGGGGCGGGTCGGGCCGCCCTCCGAGGTGCGGGCGGCGGCCGCACAAACCCCGCTGCGTCCCCGCACAGACCCGCTCCATCCCCGCCGCCCTGGTTTCCCGCAGCGGGCAGGGCTGTGCGCGGGGAAGGGGCGGGAGCCGCCGGTGCGCGGTCCCCCCTTGCCCAGGCCGGACCTCCCTTTCCCCAGCCGGGGACGGATCCAGGCGGACCGACGGGCGAGAGGCGGCTCCGAGCGGAGATGACAATTAGCCTTTAAAAATGGCTGCTTGGGAGCTGTCAGCTGGGACGCGGAGGGGCTCTTAGCCCTCCTCTCCTCTCCTCCCCGTGCCGCCCGCCTCCCTCCCCCGCAGGGCTAATAACCGAGCGGGGGATAAGAGCTCTCCAGCCCTTTCCCCGCCCCGCCGGAGCGCGATGCCGTAGCGGCTCCGGGGCCCGGCCGCCTTCGCTTTCCCAGCTGGCTGCCTGGCGAAGGGACGGCGCTCCCCGCCTCCCTCCCTGCGTGTGCCCACAAAGGAGCCGCGGGGTGCGCGGTGCGGGGCATCTCTGGCCGGGAGAAAGCGCAAGGTCAAGAGGCAGCTCTCCTCCTTCTCCTCCTCCTTTCCCCCCCCCTCCTCCTCCTCCTCCTCCATGGAAGAAGACGGGAGCGATGAGCCCTGAGGAGGACGACGAAGAGCAGGGGCGGATGGCTGAGCGCTGCCGGGCTTCCCCTCGGGATTGACGGGGGCGCGGAGAGCTGAAGGGGCCGGAGGAGGCAGCGCTGGGGTCGGGAGGGAGGCGGGGGGGAGGAGGAGGAGAGGAAGGCGAGCGGGGAGCGGGGGGTTTGAATCTGCCCGGCTGGATTATCTCCCCTCAGGGGAAGCTGCCATCGCTGCCCGGCGCCGGCCGCGTCTCGGCCCCGCGGCCAAGATGGACCTGGGCAGCGCCGCCAGGAGAGCGGGGGCTGCCCCCGCAGCCCCGGGAGCCTGCAGACCCTTCCCCTCCGCCTGCTGCTGCTGCTTCGCCTCACTCCTGGATGTGAACAGCTGGCTGCTCTTCTACGGCTTCCTGTACCTGGCTCTCTATGCCCAGGTGTCCCAGTCCAAGTCCTGCGACAAAATCTCCTGCTTCTCGGGTCATTGTGTCAACTCCACCTGTGTCTGCGACCAGGGCTGGGTGGGAGACCAGTGCCAACACTGCCAGGGCAGGTTCAAGTAAGTCTCTGCTTATTGTGATTTTCTTCTCCTCATCCCTGCGCTCTTTCCCTGTCATTTTCACTTGCCCTTTTTTTTTTTTTTTTTTTTTTTTTTTGTTTGTTTGTTTGTTTTGTTTTGTTTTGACCGTGCGTGCTGTGATTCTGTTCATGTGTGGTGGAAGTGCCTGGCAGAAACTAAAGATGAAATAGGCTCCTCCACGTCTTAAGAACACTCCTCCACGTCTTAAGAACACAGGGCACAGTCTTCCGACGGAAAACTGTACCTGCTGACTTACCGCTGAAAATAGGCTGCTCCACTTCATGGGAACTGAGGGACAGGGAGCAATTGGCCTGAAGCGGTGTCGCTGCTGTCCCTTCTGGAAGTGTCATGGAAATGACATGTGCACTTTGTGGGGCAAAAACTAGTAGTGGATTTTAATGACTTTTTCCTTCTGAAGAGTGAAAGTGTTTAGTGCATTCCGGTCCTCTTTTCTTTCAAGTGCTCGAGCTAAGTGAGTATTACTCAGTTACCTTCAGCTCGACCTAAGTGCAGCTGAGTGAAATGCACATCCCTAAGGACAAGGTTTGCAGGAGAGAGTGATAAATGTAAATCCATAATACCTTTTTGCAAAGCACTGAATGCTCAGTAAAGCTCGAACTACTTTCTCATTCTTAAAAGTGGATGTGATACCAAGTCATTGATCAGTGAGAAGGAAGCACACCCTGACATTTGCTTTTCTATATGTAGTGGTAAAGAAGACTTAATTTATAGGGCTGTCACTTTCCTCCCGCCCCCTTTGGTATCAGTGTAAAGACTGGCTGTGAACAATACCGCTTGCTATTATTTCACTGTATAATCTTGGACAGGACATCTCATTTCATTCCCTTGTACAACACCCCTTAAAGGCAGGAACTCTATTTATTGAATATGTTGACATACATAGCTGGAAAATGTGCTAATTTCTGACTACTAATGATACCTTGGTGAGGCTATGTCTTAGGGAATTCAAATCCTACCTTTGGAAAATTGCTTTTTATAGGTTAAATATCAATAATTGTCTATTTAAAAATTTTATTTAAGTTCAGTTTTCTCTCTGGAGTACTGAAATGAAGCTAAATAGTTTACATCTCTTTTAAACATTTAATACAAAGTCAGTCACTCTTAAACAAACAAAAAGGTAAATCCACTAACTTGTTAGCTTGGGAAGGAGTAGCTGAAGTCAGACATGTTGGCTGAAGTAATGTACACACTGCAGAGAAATGAACAGTTCACTGATAATATTTGGATCAGTAGGATTATAACTCAGAGATAAAGGGAGTGCAAGGCAAATATAATACATCTTTTCTACCCGTGAACTTGATAATAAGGCTTTAAAGTTGGTCGTTTGTTGCCTGTGTGTGTGTTGGTGATTTGGGGTTTGTCCTGCTGTGTGCTGTGGAACAATGGGCTAATTGCAGAGGGGTTGAGAGTGAGAAGAGGCCCAGGTGAATCTGCTTTGTGTGTGTGGATCTGCAGAGCTATAATTTCCTTGCTTTAAAGAGATGACTTGTGTCTTTTGTCTTGGTGCCACTCACAGCAGACCCTAATAATTCGAGGACCAGAGCAAATTGTAATTTCTTCAATTTCAAAGCTTGTTATGAATTAGTATATTCTCCAAATGGTTTCTGGAGCCTTTATCCTGTCTTTACAGGTATTATCTTGCTTATCTGTTAAAACATTTATGTTTCTTCACATCAGTTGTGTTTGTCAAGTGAAGAAGCATAGTGGTTATATTTTCCCTTCGGCACAAAGTTAATAATCCATCCCCACCTAGAGGAAGTTCTGCCTGACTGTTGGAAGGGCACCTCTTCTGAGCCGAGCTAACACAGTGGTTAATTGATGCGCTGTCAGAAGTTTTGGTGAGATCAGAATAGATTTCCAGTTAACTCCTCTGTATTTTCTCATGCTTAGCTTTAGAAATGACTGATTTTGATCATGGAAGTACTGTTGGAGTCCTGTTTTTTGTGGAAGACACTTTCATAGCAGTATCTCTAATAACTCATCTTTACTCTTGGAAGCAAAGTATACTCTGCAATGAAAATAAGCATTCTAAGATTTAAAGCTTCTCAGGCCCTGTGAGTTGGGGGTGGAGTGAAATATGTGTCTTACAAAACAAGCAGCATCTTGGAGTGGTAGCATTTTGAATCCTGGAAATTCAGATGGGTGTTGAATGGGGGATGAGTCAAGCTCCATGTATTTCTGTCTGAAGAGTTGGAAGAAGAATGTTAGTTTGCCTGATGTCTCGGTGATTGAAGACCTTTCTGACCTCTGTGGGAACTGATGGTTTGACTTACTGTTGTGGTACATTTGCATATTGTTTCCATTTGTCTGTGAAGCCTTATCCTCAAGTAGCCGCGGCTGGACTTTTGCAGCAGTTTGACAAGTTCTGATGGATGTACATCACTTCTGCAGCAGTTGCTGCTGTCAGTGAGAATTATTATGAAGGTTGTTTCTGAATGACAAAAACTGAGAAGTGTGTCTGCGTTAGGACTGTGCTAACAGCCCGTTCTCTATACAAATGGTAATAGAACCTAGTTTATTACTCTAAACATTTACACTGTTTCGAAGTTGCAGCTGTCTGAAGTGCCTGCGCGTGTCTCTGTTACCCAAGATTTTAATTGAACTTTTAATGACCTAAATTGGACATGTGTAAAAACCTGTCACTGCATTATTTGAGGAAACAGATTTTCAAGGGTAGGCTTAAAACACTTGAAAATAATAAAAGGGTCTCTTTCTTCATGTAAGTGAAGTATGATTATTTATGCTTTCTGTGAATGAGTGACTTGAATTAGCAAGCACCAGAAACGTTATTGTAAGAGAAGTACTCTGCCTGAGGGTAACTTGGGACCATTAATTTTTTGATGAGAGTTGTGGAGTATTTTTGGCTTTGTTTTGTTTCTCTTCTAGACTGAGAAATAGTAACATAGCAGAGAGACATCAGAAATAATTTATCAATCTTTGTAAGCAGGTGTCAAAATTAATTGACAATGCTATGGTAACCTTGCCTTTTCCCTGTAGCAGAACTATTGAGTAAGTAGACTACTTTGCAAATGTTGCTCTGGCCTTGATGAAGGAAGGGTGGATAGGGGATAAAATGAGCAAAAAAGTTGTCTAGCACCATTTTACCATTTTCTTACTCTTATTTACCAACTTCTGTATTTACTCTTTGTATTGTGAAGCATGTGGTAACTCATTACAGAAATGCAGGTGTTGCTATTCTTACTGCAGTGCATTCACATCTGTGTGAGTTGCTTTTCAGACTGGTCTAGGCCTCTTCTCTGTCTGGTGGTAAATTATTTTACTCTCTGTCCAGGTTGGATATCTGAATGCAATTCTGACTTTTCTGATTTATTTCCATCTTTCTTAAAATGAATTTTTTTCTTCCATTCCTGCCTCTCTGCTCTGAAAGAATGCAAAAGCTTCTTTATATTTTTTATAATTTTTTTTAACCAAAATAGAGGGAAAATTGATTTAAAAGAGAGGGGAAAGGAATTCTGCCAGGTAAAAGATAGGAAAACCAGTGGGTGAGCAGGTTCTGTTTTTATAGCAGGGAGTTTCAAGAAGCACAGTTCCCAAGATGTAAACAACCACAAACATGTGTACAGTTCTGTTTTTCTAAGTTGATTTATTAAGGAAGCAAAGCTTTTAATGCTACATCTGCCACTCTTTCTTCCTCTGTCCTATCTATACCTTTGAATTTGTTGGTCAGTTGCAGTTCTCATGATGATATGAGTTTTGGCAGAAGGAAGAGGGAAGGGCTGCCTAAAGCAGTTGTGTTATGAGACTCCAGGGATTTAAGGGATGCAAACATTAGGAATGGCCCAACTACAGGAAAAAGTGCTGTCACAGCTTCTGTGTATTTAGATGTCAAAGTCAATAGTCTTGAGATGCAGCAGTATAGGAAAACAGGTTTCAGTAGTTTTGCTACTCACAGAATGACTTCTTAGAAGGAAAAAACAATCCTCCAGGTTGGAGTGAAAGGTTTCCCTTTCTTTAGCTCTGCTTTGGACACTGGTGTGTGGAAAGCATTGGAAAAAACATTTGTGCATGAAATTGTTCTTCCTCCTAAGTGTTTGAGGACCTGAATGATTAGAAACATCCATTCTTCTAAAATGCTGCCTTTGAAAAGTTAAGTAGTGTCTTCAGATGCTTGTTGTTGTTTATTTGATAACTGTCATATGCCAAGTCCCACTAGGCATATGTAATGAAGCAGATTGCACAGGAGAGGTGAGCACCTCTGAGAACCTGCAGCTCAGTTATCTGCTTTACCTAGTCCTAGATATCTAGTTGTTATGGAGAGAGTAAGAACAAATGGATCTGCTTCATTGTTAAACCATGTTTCCAGATGTTCTTCTTGCAATTTTAAATTACCTTCTGCCTATTTTGAATTTCTAGGGCTCCTATAAAACATTTGGTGTTCTTCAAGGACAAAACAATTTCCAAGTACAAGCACATTCATGACTGAAGTGTTAGAAAGGTATCAAATTTTGTTATTCCAGGCAAAATCCTCATTTCTGTCTAAAGCTCTGAATTCTGCTGTCTGCAGAATGACTCATGCAAGGAAAGTGTCCTTAAATTGCAGATTTTAAATGAATGATAATGTTGTGTAAGAAGAGATCTTTAGAAAGAAGTTCAGCTTTAGCTGCAGCCAGGGGAAGTTCATACTGCTGTGAAAAGGGGTGACTTTATCCTTCACGCTTCTCTTTGATTACATCTTTCTGCTTCTTATGTAAGCATTAATATTCCTGCTGAGATTTGAAAAGTATCAACAGGAACGTATCTCCCCACCTCCCAGCCAATTTTTTTTTTTTTTGAACTAGCTCAGTTTCCTCAAGTTGCTTCACTTGCATAAGTCTCCTGCTGATCCAAAGGAGTTGGCAGCGTGAGCAGGTGGAGGGAGGAAAAGAAAATTGTTACTTTTAGAACTGGTACAGACTTAATTTTCCATAGCTTTAATGTAAAACAACATCACCATTAAGTTGGTGCAGCTTTTATTATAGGATGACTCAGGATTTCACCCTGCATAAGTTGCAAAACTGCCTTTGTCATGGGCATGACCTGTATCTGATCCAAGACATAATTATTCTTATTGACATCAGTGGAATTGCGTGTGAGATTTTGCACCTGCAAATCGCCTTTTAATAACTTGATGTGTGAATGCTAATAAAATTAAACTAGTGGAAAAACATCAGTAATTATGATTTTATCCATATGAAATGTGATCTTGGAGTTGATTTTGGTTAGCAGTGATGCTCTGAAAAATTTCTTTCAATGTGAGTTATTCTCACTATTAATATTTTAAAATACAATTATAGTTTGTATAATCAACAGATTTTGAATTTTTACGGAGTAAATTTTTTATTAAAATCTTGTTTTGAAATGTAGACCATACTAAACTCTTCCTGCAAGCTAAACAATCTGCACTGAAAAGTGTTTGGTTTTTTTTTTTTTAAAGGAAAGCAGTCTTTTTGCAAATCTTAAAATGTTAATTTTATTATAATAGTGTTTTTGTTGTTGCTTGATACTTCCCACATGAAAGCATTAAGGTTGGAAAAAGACCCTCAAAATCACATATTCCAACCACTGTCCTAACAGTG
>VXBX01000364.1:27036-38340 GCA_013400415.1 Scytalopus superciliaris
ATTTTGATTTTTTTTTTTTTTTTTTTTTTTGGGGTGTGTGTTTTTTTGTAAACAAGACCAGAAACGAACTCTAATCACCTGTTCATGCCTTATACAGGCTGTAGGGTAACAGAAAGCATCTCTACATGTCTCAAACCACTTCCACTGACTCTAAGCCCATTATAGACTTCCAGAATTCTTGCATTGCTTAGCTACCATCACTGTTTTCTATAACCAGCAACAACAAATGCATAATCCCCCTAAACCACAAAATTAACCCTACCTTATTTCTGGTCTGTTTTAGTTACCCTGTTTTCTCTTGTTCTGGGTCAGGCCTTCATTGCAGAACCTTTAGCAAGTGAGATCTCTGTTCCCTGTGCAGGTGAGCGTATGGTCACCTTTTCCTCACTGAGAATGGAGAAGAATGTTCTTTGAGCCATCTCAACACAAAATAACCTTCCCCATCCTTGACCGCTCTCTTGGTTTATAGCCTTCCATCTTTTATCAGTGTTCTTGAGCTATGAGTGCCAGAACTAATGCTTGTCTTTTGGTAGTGGTTTTACTGGCAAAATGCAGCCACAGAGTGCCTTCTCCCCTGTTGCTTGGTGTCCCGCTGTGTGCAGCTGCAGACAGTGCCCCTCAGCTCAGCACTGTGCTGGCAGCTCACACCACCATTTTCTGCTTCACAAGTGTTCTTGGAGTCTCTGTAGCTTCAGTACCAAGGCCCTGCTTTTCTCAAGGTAGCCTGAGAACTGAACACAGCTCCCCTGATTGAAGCAATATTTAGTGGTAGGGCTCCAAGGGTGTATGTCATGTGTGGGATGGAGCTGTGCCCTGGTAAAACCACCCCTTTTCTGCATCAAGCAGTAGATGATTAACTCTGCACAGTGTCCTTTCCTGTGTCTAAGTCTGAGAGCATCTATAGGAGTCAAGCCAAAAGCAAGTTAGGCAAAGGGCTCATGGATTCTGGAGTCTGGTTTGTTTGCATGCTCAGCAGTTCCTTACTTGGGCAAAAAAAGTGTGGGAGCAGATGGCTGCTGATCCTGCCATCCCTTCAGGCAGCATCAAAGGTTGCTTGCCATTGCTTTGGGTGTGTAAAAAGCTCTGTTGTATCAATGAATGCTTGTCTATACATAAATGCCTGTAGAGGTTATAGCATTTAATATGTTTTAAATTTAATTTGGGAAATAGTCTTGCACTCTGTTTCTCTAACTTCCTTTAATCAAAGAGAAGGCTTGACTATCGTGTTTTGGAAGGCATTTACGATCGTTCATGTCATCTTTTTAAAATGAATGAGTAGTTTTTGAGAGATCAGTCTATCACACTGCGCTGAAATTGATTTAATTGTATCAAAATGTAGGCAGAAAAGGTAGGAGGCAATATGAAATACTACAGGAATATCCTTGGGATTTTCTTACACGTACTAACAAATGCTTATGAAAAAAGACCTTACTTTAAACCACTGCTACACAGACAATAGAAATGCATTGGAAAACTCGTGCAGTATTGAAGAATAATTATCTGTCAATTCCTATGAAATCCTTTATTATCTATATAGTCTTGACTTGGAAAACGTGCTGCAAAGTTCATGGAAGGTGGAAGAATGATGATGGTACCTGAAAACATGGGGCACTCCAGTGAACAGCAGCTGTTAACACTAATAAAGGAAAAATAGTGAACTATAGGCAAAGCAGATGTTTTCATGTGAGCTGGATGAGCAGTGAGAGTTTTCAAACTAGTGTGAGAGGTTGCCCTTTATATTCTTAAAAACCTAATGAGTGGACTAAGAGTTGCCTTGATTTCAGAGCTGCATGTGGATCAAGACCCTATTGAGAAATGAGGGAACTAAACTCAGTACAGTTTGTTACTTAGTGTTCATTCACAAGGTGCAAGAACTGTGTTTGGCTTTGAAGTTTGTTCCAGACAGAAAACCTCAAAGCTTTTAGACCTCTAAAAAATAATTTAGTTACTAGCTATAGAATATTCTAGGGTGAACATCTTAAACTTTCTGTTAATGCAACAGCATTTTTCAAAAAAATGGATTCTACTATAGGAGCTCTCCCAAAATTTAGAGCTTATGTAAGCTCTAAATCGGTAAGAAATGGATTTTTGAGATCTGCTTGAATTAGTATTTTTATATTTCTTAGCTAAGGATGGAAATGCTACCGCCATCATCTAATGGCAAAGTATCCAGTCTGTTCATGCTAGCGATGTTTAGAAACAAGCTAGCTGTAGAGTATTTCCAAGTTTGAAGCAGCACATACCTGATAACCCTGATTCAGGTAGGGAGTTTTGAATCCAGGATATTCTAGGATTACCTGGCAATGGAACAAATGCTGAATTACTTAGATTGGATACAGACCCATAAAATGACACTCGATATCTCCTTTTTCTTATGGATTTCTTCCATAATTGATGCGCTTCAGTGTCTCATCTGTAAAAAGGATATAACTCTTCCTGTTTAAAGACTTGAGCTGACCTGTGACTGTAATCATGAGGCACAACTAATAATCTAAAAATCTTAGAGAAGGTGATAAACACTATGGCATGAAGGGCTGTTGTCCAAAAGATGCTGTGCATCTTGAACAGATAAGTAAAATCACTTTCTCATTAGGTCAGATGAACCAAAAACTTGCAGAATAATGTTCTCTTATTCAGGAGACTCCTTGGAAAAAATCGTGCATTGGCTGTCACTGGTAAGATTTTGTTTCAGAAGTAAGACCTCTAAAAACCTAACCCCTAACCTTGGATTAAATCTTACAAAGTACTGTGATATGCTGTGGTACTTAATGGCTGTTTTGAGGAGTTACTGCTCCACTTGTGGGAATAGAGTGTGCTATATTAGTCATTACATTCCTGTGCTGGTATCAAGGAGTCTTGCATTCCTAATTTGTAGGTTGATCATGTTGCTATTATTACAGAACTGTGAATCTGCATTCACACTTTTAAAATGTAGTTTGTTTTTTTTGTTTTTTTTTTTATATTTTATAAAATTATGGACTTGCACTTTTATTCACAGATTTGTTTGTTACCATGTGTTTGAATTTTTAGCTAGTTCTCTGTTACCTTGAAGGCTAATAACTTGCCTCCAATATAAAAAATGGATTATGAGGAGTATGGCTGGGAACTGAAGAACAATCAGAAGTGTTGCAAAAGGATCAGATTTTAACTATGTGCATTATCAGTTGTGGCAGTAGAATGTGAGCAGCAGTGATTTTGGTCAAAAGCCTGCGAGAAGAGCCGGGATTAGCAGTGTCTTCAAATATTCTGGTGAGCTTTACAGAAACTTTCTTCAAGGTATAAGTAAACCATGAGGCATTGTGGAAAGGAAGACAAATGGGCTTCATTGATTGCCACCCACAATCTGAGGACAGAGACAAATTAGTCAGAAAAATACCTTGCTAGTCATGCTGCAGTTTGAAATACTTTCCTTTGTGTAATGGATAGAAGTGACTAAAAATATGGCAAGTTCAATTTTCTTGTTAATGCATTTCAGCTTTGAAAACTCAAGAAAAGGTTGATCCATTCTGACTTTGATAGTTCCTGCTTTATTAGCAAAATTGAAATGCTGATTAATCCAACTGTAGGATAATTTGCAACCTTTTTTTTTTTTTTTAAACTGTAGTGCAAGAGAGTGCATATGTAAAAGTGTGTATTTCTCATAAGGAAAACCCCAATCAAACACAAAATAACTCACAGTTGTGTTTGTGTGCAAGCCCAGCTGAAGGTGCTTTGGAGGATGCCCGATAATTGAATATGTGTGTGGTATGTGCAAGTACCAAAGGGGTTGTGGGGAAGAAGGACATGAACTGTGTGTTTCACAGGAAGTATCACATGGCTGCTTTAATGAAGCTGCTTTTGTAATTCTCTTGTTATCAGCAGATTTGTTTTGTTTGCTTCCTAAGTCAGCTGAGCCTTTTCCAATAGGTAACTTAAGACTAAACCTTGAACAGGGAGCTGGAAGGTGGTCCTGAAAAATGAAAAATACTGGGCAAAAAAATGGCTGCTTTTGTAAACATATAGATTTGCACTTGTGGGCACAGCTGCAATACCATGTTAAGACAATTATATTAGAAAGTATTTTTGCAGGTGTTTTCTAAAACCTCATGCTGATGAAAGTATTAAATTCAGAACACGTATATTTAAAGTCCATTCCTCCCATTCCCCAGTATTTGTAGTAGCATAGCACTCTGTAGGAAGAACTATCTATTTTAAAGTCAGTGGCACCATTTTTCTAATATTTGCTCGTACTATTTCAGCTTTCAAAGGGCAAAATCCCCCCAATTCAAGGAAGTACTTACCTCTACACATCTGTATATTGCTTTGTATCTGGATGTCTTACTTAAGCACTGGGTAGCCAGATGTCCCAGTGGGCTTGAGAAATACATTTATATTTTGAGCTGTTTTACACATAGGAAACGTGAGGTTTTGTGGTTGTCTAAGGTAGCATAACAAATAAGTGACTGAATTGAAATGGAAGCTTGGGAGTAAATACAATTTTCTGTGATTCTATCTCAGTCCACATTTTGGGAAGACTGAATTGTCTTCAATTTGTATGTTCTTTTTCTGCAAATATACAATATAGTTTGAAGTTCTTTGTTTTCTCAGGGACCTTTACTGTGTAACATAATTGGATGCAGGAGAGAATATGAAGTTAATGTTTATTATTCAGGTATGGATACAAAGCTGGGGAGTTTTGCAATGTTATTTTACACTGTTACAAATACACTCTGCATTTCATTCAATGAGGATATGGGAGGGGGGGGGCTCTGTTAATGCACTGATATAGGTTAAAGGTCGATGAATATTTAGAGAATTGATCTTGAAAGGTGGACCCAGCACATGAAAGGTGGACTGAGTTTGTAGTTGATCTATTGTATCTTTTTATTTAAGGAAGGTGAGAGTGGTGTTGGAGGCAAGGAATAAGCAAACCACAGCTTAATAGATTGAGTTCACAAAGGGTGTTCATTAGCAGCAACATTGCTGGATTATTTTGTTTTCAATTTTATATATATCCCTGAAGTGTACTTAGTGCATTTGGGGACTGTACGCATTCAAAAATCTGTTCTCTAACATAAAACTCTGAAGTGACAGACAGCTGAATGTAAGGCGAATATTCCTTTAAAGTTAGACTTGGGTTTTCTAATTTAGATTGACTGCATTTCTCAGCAGCAGTTGGACTGGAAAGCAGAGCCAGAGTCTGCTATCTTCTCGTGGAATGATGAATGCTTGCAGTGTTACACTGAAATGGAATTTGAGAACATCTTCCTCTGAATTTTTCCTTTGAGTTGTCTCAGTAGTTTTGAGGTCATGCTCAATAAAGATCTTATAAAGCCCTATCTATTATTAATAAAAACCCCCTGTGGTTGAAGTTCTTGCCTACTAAGGGGCATTCTTTTTAAAGAGTCTTATCAGTCCTTCTTGACACCTGTAGCTCTTCAGTCGCTGTTTTTTATATCTTCCTGATAAATGTCTTTTTATTTCCAACTGCTGATGAAAACTGAAGCAGATGAAGGACATGCTTAATCTTAGTCCTTACTTGTAAATATAGCAATTGAGACTTACTCTGTTCCTCCCTCTGATCATCAAGAAGGGCATTGTGCGACATGTAATATTCTAGTTTTTGTTGTAACTTTGCAATCTACAAGTTTCCCGTTGCCTTTTTGTAATTCACTGGGTGTGCAGGTAAATTGCTGTGCTTCAAGGCTGGGAGAAACAAAAGGAAAATATGGTAATTTTGGTGGGTATGAGAATAGCTGCATGTGATCTTTAGTGGAAGAAATTTTCTTTGTTGTTCTCATAGTTATGCCATTGCAGGTGTAGACTTCAGTGTACCATCTCTCTTATTCTGGTGCTACTTGAAAGCATCCTTTTTTGAATAAAACAGCATTATTTGATGAATTAAGTTCTCAGGCATCCTATGTTTAGAAATCTACAGTTTTTTTAAGAAGCAGCAACTTTTGGGTTTTTCAGCCCTTTTGAGAACTTCAGTTTTTAATTTTTTGTTTGGCTTTGCATTTTTTGTTTGTTTGTTTTTAATGCATCAGAAGTATCCAGGAGGCTGATTGAGTTGATGTTGAACTATAGGATTACAAGTTATGCAAACTCATCCTCAGTATATCATGTATTTAGCAAATATGTGTTCTGATGATATAAATGATAGGATATCCTCATTTTGTGTTTCTGTTTTTAAGGAAACCTGATCACCCTTGTTGAATTTTCTATTCTTTGCATGTTATGTTCTTTGTGGTGGGATGTACTTGCCTTATAGTTAAGATTATTCTAGTCTAAAAGATTTTGTTATCGCTTCCATAGAAAAGTAGAAAATGGAAAATGCTGTGAAAAATCTGTGTGGAAATGCCTGGGAGCCAGCAAACCATGGCTCTGAAGGGAATTATGGAACTGAGGTCAGCAGGTTTGTGTATGAGGCCATTGCTGGGCAGAAAAAGCTACATTTTTGTTCAACACCAGACACTTCATGTTTCTTTTTTGTGCATGTACTCAACAGTGTGTGCTGGTGTTGTTGTTACAGGCTGCATCAATCTGATCTGCTTGCTGCTGTGAATCTTAAGGGTGGATTTTTTCATTACAGCTATGAGAATTTTGGAGGATATTCATAGGATCGTAGAATGGTTTGGGTTTGGAAAGGACCTTAAAGATCATCCAGCTCAACCCCCCTACCGTGGGCAGGGACACCTTCCACTATACCAGGCAGAGCCCCATCCAACCTGGCCTTGAACACATTCAGAGAGGGGGAGTCACAACCTCTCTGGGCAACAATTGTTGTCTGTACTTAAGACTGTCAGAAGGATTTTTAGGTTCCCCCCACCCCAGTTTGAATTGTACTTAGTCCACAGCTGCTCGTGCAATTCTTTAGGGTTTTGTGTGCGTGTATTTTTGACTCTTAAAGTACTCACTCAAGCAGCAAAGAGAGAGTTGTGTAGCTGTGTGTATGTACCTGATGTCTGCAGATCAAAAATATTATATATTTGCTCATCTAATTAATCATGTTGAGGTTTTGGGAGGGGGAAATAGACTTCTTCAGAAAGTAATTTCCAGGAGCTGTGTAGATAATGAACTCAGTTCAGAGGGTCCACGTACTTGCTGAAGTATTTGCTCGAGGCAGGATTTGAAAGCAACACTCTCTAAGGACATCACTCTGTGCAAAGTAAGCAGTGTGAAATTTGAGGACATCCACAAAATCAGATCTGGGGTTGTAGTTGATTCAGGATGGGGAAATACCTCTTGGTTTCGGAGGCAGGTTAACTTCTATGAAGGCATACACCTTCATGGACTTATCTATAGTTGCAGGATAAAAAATTAATACAAATATTTTATTAATAACTGAATAATCAATAAAGCATTTAACATTAATCTATGAAGAAATAAAATGACATTAAATTTACATATTTTCTATTTGATTAATATTTATGGTATAACAAGGAATAATAAAGCTGTTCATAATTTTGCACTTGCAAGTGGGCTGCGGGCCTGACTCTCAATTGCTGTGGTCTTAAGATGTTGTAATTAATCTCTTTCACCTAATGAACTGTTGGGGACAGTATTTACCTTCCTGGTACTTCCAGAATCAAGCTGTTAAGGTGTTGTCTCATGCTAAGAATGTCTTCATTATACAAACAATCCTCCTAGGTATGAATTTAATTACATTAGTATGGCACTCAGAAGGGGAAATAATTATCAACTATCTGCTTTTAGTTAGGGTTGTGGTTTGAAATATTCCCCTTGAACTGGAGATGTCCAAGGCAATATTCTCCTTAAGCATGTTTTATGCATGGGAAGAAAGGGAAATGCTTTTGTTCAAGTAGAAATCCCTGTCCTCTCTTAAAATATTTTTAACTTATCCTCGTCAGAGGCTTCTTGAGAAAAAGAGGAGTTGCTGTTATGAAATTTCTGGGAGCTTTACTGTGTTTGGATGCAGGACAGAAATTAGAATTTTGCTATGGAACAAAATGGGTCCTTGAAAAATAAAACAATAAGTGGACTACAGTGTGTGACCATGATTTTGGAGTAGTGGGGGTTTGAATTTATGCTGAAGAGCACAGAAGGAAAAACGTTTAGGATGAATGTTGGTTTTTGATGTCCAGTTGTATGCTGAGGGGAAGAGGAAAGAAATTGAGTAAGTGTGGGGGTTTTTTTGTGCAATGAGTATAAAATGTGAATATTTGATTCTGTGTCTGTTTAAGCCTATTTCTGTTGCTTCATCAAACTAATACAGCATGTTATTCATTCTCTTTCTGTTTTCAGTAAAAACCCAGTGTCTGCATTACTCAATAGTGGTATCTGTGTTTGTCAGGAATGTCTGAAGTTATTGCTGTCATGGGAGACACTTATTTCTTAACCAGCATTTTCTGTTACTGGTACTAGACAGAACTTGATGTTCTAGGAATTGAGCAATAATATTTTGTAGGTGTTCAAAAATGTTACCAAGATGCATTTATTTTCTGGTTTAGAGATGCCAGGACCACATCTGAAGCAGAATTTGACTGTTTTTGGCATCTGGACTGAATCTGCAGGATTGTATGAGTTGAAAGACCTTTTGTATTTGATAATTTGGCAAATGCATCTGATCAACAAGTATCAGCAGTTAAAGCATCAAACCAGGAGATGTTTTTAATTATACATAGAGGGCTGTTTCTGATTGAAGTGTGCAGTCACTGAACATGTTCCAAGGATTTCAAGGGGTTTTTTGCATTTTGGGGGAAAAGCAACATCAACAAAATAAGAAGGTAGAATAATGACTTTTGTGAAGACCAACAGCTTTGATCAGCTTTCCTTTCCTTATATATAAATTTATACATTGGGTTCTGCTGTCTGTATTCTGGAACCGCCATTATTAGTGGGAGTCTCCAATCTAAGGGGTCTCATTCTGTTTGGAAGAATTCCATTGAGGGGGGGATTACTCTGTCCAGCTCAAAGCTTGAGGGAAGGTCTTTGCAAGAATCCTGTGACCCTCCAGCACTTCAGTCAGCCTTTCAGAGCAAGAGACTTTTCCCAGAGAACCCGTAGTTCATTTTATTCTGGACAAAAAGCCTCAGGCAAGGCTTTACATATGCTGGATTTATATGGTTCCCATATACAACTGTATTACATTTGAGGCATCATACAGGCTGGGTTGCAATGGCTAACACCCAGGTGTGAGTCTGCATTAATTCCCTGCTCTGTTATTATTCTTACAAGAATAACTGCTATTCTGTGTAACCTTCGGGTGATTTGCACGTAGAGTTTTATTTGCTTGCCTAACATTCCTGAGGATAAATGCTGAATTTCTCAAAGAAACTGAGAAGTTTGCCTACTTTTCAGTAGTTTTTCATATATCTTTTTCTATTTGTTTGGATATATACAGAGGTGTATCAAACTACTATGAACTGTCAATGGTTGGATTACATTCTAATTAAATTGCTCAGAGTGGAGCCCGAGAGAGTGGGGTGATCTGGATGAATTAAAGCTCAGTATTTGATGCTAGAGCCTGGTTTTGTTTATCCCTGAGATATCAAATCTTAGGGAAAAGCAATTTTAAAGCAAAGAAGTGCCCAGCAATCAATAAATATGAGATCATCATGGAATTTGAGGGGGAAAACGTTTAAAACAATCTATCAAAAAAACCCCTCCCTTGCATAATAGTAATCAAATTGATTTTTTTTTTTGTTTTAAAACTCTGAAGTGAGTATTTAGTGATTGTCCCTATTTAAAAACTGCCACGTGATAGTGGGTTTGAGAATTTAATTTCTATGAAAAATGCCTTAGAGGTTTTCTTACTGCCTTTACAATAAATTATATGCTCTCTTTTCCTATATCTTTTACTGCTGCATAAATCAACGGAGAAGTTATGAATTTGTTTGGTATTGCTGTGTTGCACATTAGTTGATGAAACAGCTTATCATATCATAAATAGACTTAATTGCATAATCTAATGGGGGGTGATCTGAAGAAGGGGAGGAAACATCAATAACACTAGAAATTAACAGATAAAAGGAGACAGTCTGTTACTAAGCTATAGAAGCAATTGTGTGCTTATGAAATGCAGAAACAAACAGTTATTTTGTTTTTCCTTTACCTTAAATAATAATTCTGAAGGACAATTTATATATAAGGGAAAATATATAAATTACAGACTCCATAGCACCCTTCATAGCATAGCTAAAACTTTACTGATCTATGAGTTCATTTCTTGTCTCAACTACTGCAGTTTTGTGGTTTGAGATGCCTCCAGTGTGTGTAAGTGCAGAAATAAAATGCTTTGCTTGGTTTATGACTTGGCTTTCTATGAGCCACCAGTGAATCTCATATAAGGACACCTCACCTCAATTCTCTCTTAAGTGGGAGGAAAAGAAACTATGCAGCCCCACATGAGCTCTGTTTTGGTTTCAGTTCCTCACAACTGAAGAGACTGACAGTAATCTTTTGATTATTTCTAACCTCTAATCCTGGAGCTACAAGTCTTGTGTGTGTTGGTTTATTTATTTATTTAATTAATTAACTAATGAAGTTCTGTGATACTGGAATGTGCTCACTCTTGGATGAGTTTACAAGTATGAAACCCCAGCTCATTCATGGTGGGCTTTCACCACCAGTGCATGGTTGTTTGAGCAAAATGATGGGTTTAAGTAATGACTGAACTATTATTGCAGGGTTAAGATAAAATTAATTACTTAAATTATTAATAGGAGAAAATAAGGAGGATCTGAAAAGTACGTTTCCAATTTTTATTGCTCCAGTTACCAGCGAAGTTCTGTTAATTTCCTTTTAAATTTCTTTTCTTCTCTAGTTGAACATTTTAGTTGCCTGAAACTGCTAAGAAGTTTTAATCCTGAACAACAGGGTAAAGAGGTAACTCTGAGCCTTATGGAGGAGGGAGCAAAAACCCCCAAAACATTACCAACACTGAGAGTGAAAATTAGATACTAGACCTGTGAAGCTTGAACGAACATAAATGTTGAAGTTTCTTTTATTATTTCTATTAGGTTTCAGCCTTCCTAGGACATTATTTGGTCTTGCATTAGAAATCACAAATAGCAATTATTCTTGTATTTGTTGTTGGATAAATGAAAATTACTGACTCTTCTGGTATGTTAATTTATAGTTGTCATTTGCAGAGTATTGTAATTTTCTGCTATTTAAATGTGGGCTTTTAAAATTACAATGTTCTTTTGCCTCAGTGTGTGGATTTTTATTTTAACATGAAACTGCTTGATGATGCTCTTGAAGCATTGTATTTTTGGGGGCTTTTTTTGCTTGTATGGTTGGGGGTTTGTTTTTGTTTTTTCCTTTGCAAGTGCTTTGTTGGTGGGTTTGTTGTTTTTTTTT
>VXBX01000364.1:38363-173874 GCA_013400415.1 Scytalopus superciliaris
GGGGGGTTTTTTTTTTTTTTTTTTTTTTTTTTTTTTTGCTACTGATTTGCCTGCCTTTTCACCATTCTGGCAAATTGGCATTAATTAAGAATGTGGGCAAGTTGGGATTAATTAAAAAGACTTGCCTGCAAAGCAGCAGGGATTTGCATGGGTTGAAAGGTGAAGTCTTGTGTATAAAAGCAAAATAGTTCTAAAGCAGGTAGATCTGTATCTGTGTGTGAGTGTATGTATCTACCTGTGTATGTGTGTATGTAAAAGTATACTTGAAAACAGAATTTTCTAGAGTGTGTGGAAAAGTACAGATTCCATGCTGTTGGTATTTGACTTGAAGCAGCTACACAAGTACTGCAGAGCTTCTCTCTTAGCTGAGTTTAGTGCCTCTAATCATTGTGCTGCTGAATGACAGGGGGAATAGAGGAGGAGGAAGAGTTTCATCATCTCCTTATGCGCTCGTATTTTAATACAAGATCACTGCCACAGCATTTCTCTGAGCTGTGTTCCCAGATTGCCCATCAAGCTCTCTGAAGAGTTAGCTAGGGAGATTCATATGTCTGCTTAGATGTGACATCCAGCTTCATCCAAAAGATCGCACCCTTTTATGAATCCCTGGGAGCACAGCTGCCAAAGAGTTCACAAGCTGCAACATGGAAAAAATAAAGTGGCTTTGAAGAATAGCTGTCTGCAGGACTGGGCAGCAAGGCTAAGCACCTTGAGGTGCAATTTAGGCTTGAATACTGCCCTTACCCTACCGCAGTCTACAAGCTGCTCTCATCTCTCCAGTTTTTTGTCTGATGGTACCAGCCAGAGTGATTAAGATTGTTGGCTGGTGACATCTCTGCAAGGGGTTCTTCTCTTTCCTGTTTTTCCTTCTCTGCTCCCCAGCCCTTGCAGGGTTACTACACTAGTCTGCTATTTTAGGGGTGAAGGCATCACTTGTTTGGAGGGACCTAAACATTTTGTGAAAATATAGTGCTTTTGATTTTTTAATTATTGAGTTAAAATGAGTTCTTTGCTATCTATATGTGGCAAAGATGTGGCTCCCTGTTATTATACTCCGGGTCATTTTTGCAGGAAGTGGGTATTATGTGTTTAAAAATATAAATAAAGGACAAAACCCCACTCCAAACCCCTGCAATCACCTCTATTTGAAACTTGAAGAGGTATTTCTTAAAAGCATAGCTTTATATACAAGATTTAAATAAAAAAATATTCATTAAACTCTTTCTGCCATACTCCCAAACTCTGTGGAGTGAAATGGCAGTATTGTGTAACTATATATGCCACAAACATGTTCAAAGTCTCTAGAATCTCACATTTCTGACTATCTGAATTTACACTGTTGCTCTAAATTTGTTCATGCAGCCTCTGACAGATGCCTGGTTTTGTGTGCATAGTCACTTAGCCAGAGGAGCTGTTTTCTCTCCATTTACTTTTCCTTTTGTCCTCTTTTTATGCACAGAATGTCATATTTTTTTTACCTTTGCCTTCATTATACTAGGGTAAGCAAGTGTCTTCTTACTAGGCTCTTACTCCTTTTAGTCATTCAAGCAGCATTCTTTGTTCATATTCCAGTTTAATCTTTCCTGTTCTGTTTCCTGGATGTGGCTTTGCCCTGTTCCCTGTGCTGGGATATCTTCTGCCTCACTGCTTCTGGAAATCCCATATCTGGATCACTGCCTGATCTTGGGAAATCCCACACTGCAGGATCATTTCTCTCTCTTTCTGGAAGTGTTCCACTGGTGGCATATAGTCATTCTGGTGCTGTTTTAATTATTTCCTTCTACAGTGGACTAGTTAAAATTATTCCCCTGACTTCTAAGTGCATGACTTTACAAACTAAATTACTAAATTTAATCTCTGTTTTGCTACTCCAGCATTCACACTACCTAGTTCTTGGTGTGGGATGGATTTATCTCTAATAGTATGAACAACTTCATGCCATCAATAAATTACATTAGCACATTTGTGCCATCATTGTTAAGTATTTATTGTTATGGCCAACTTTCAACTATCTCTACTACCCAGGGTTGTTTCCCATGTAGGGTTAGATTTTTTTGCTTATGGACGTCCTGTTGGTCCCATTTCTGTCTGACTTGTTACTTCCATTATGGTTCTCATATTAACTTGTTCTCCAACTTTAAATAATTGCACAGCTTATTATTGAGCCTTCTTATCATGGCAATTTTCTTTATAGTTGCTTTATTAGAGAGTGTGTGATGTTAAGAAATTCATGATGCATTTTATTCTGCTTTCCCCTCACATCCATAATTTTAGATTAAATTAAGAATATAGAATAATAAGAAGCTAAACAAATAGGTTCTATTAATTCTGAGTAATTCTTTCATTTTTTGCATTAAATTCCAGTATAATATTTGCTAGAATATGACAAATGCTATAATTTAATATATTTAATAAAGTGCCTACTGCTTAACTTACAAGTTAATGTATTGGTTCTTTTGTTCTTTTGTGTAGAGATTCTTGTCTCTGTTCTGGTAGGACAGTAAGTTCTTTGAATTGAGTTGCTACTGAAGGTGTGATATTATCCAATTTATACACCTCATTCCATGAGCTGCCTTGCTTTTGCAAGGTAACAGTTTACATCCTCATCCTGAAAGAAAACCATCAAACATTTCCTTTATTTTGTGGTATCTTTCATTTCTGTTGCCTCGTGCTTCCTGATGCTTTTGCCATTTTTTGGACTACTTTGTATTCATGTATATATGCAAACACATGATCTAAAAAATTTCCTTAGCTGAGAACATTATTATTTTTTATAAATTTATACATGAACTGATTGCTCTAGTATTATTAGGGTTCTCCATTACAGCTCAGACGCTTTGGTTTAGTGCCCGATCCACTTGTCATGTATATACATTCCTTAAAAAACCAAAGTGGAATTAGAACAAGAAGTAGTACTGACCAAGTTACACATTATAATCACATTTGCTCAGTTTGTCTTTTAAGATGTAATTAGATACTAAGTAATCGAAAGCTTGTTTAGAGTTCTTAGTTATTTTAGCCTCACTTGCAGTTTGGGCAGTATTTTAATTTTGACTTGTATTTCCAACTCATAAAGCAATTTTCATGTTGGCTCTAAGGTAAATAGCAGCAGATTAATCTCAATTGCTTCATAAAGTTCTACTATTTAGAAAAGAAAATTAACTCTGCTGAATAGTACTAGAAATGCACATGTTCCATATTGCTTCCCTATTTGCTTTCCATCATTATCTTAATTATTAATTGCATAAAGGAAACTCTGAAATACTTCATGGTTTCTGTGAACACTGGCTGTCACTGAGAGAGCATGTTCTAATTGGCAATAACAGGGAAATAACATCTCATAACAAGTTTATGATCCCATGAAATGTATTCTGCAAAGTAGTTTGTAAAGATAAATTGTTTCTGTGCCTGTTTAGTTATTAAAGGTAACAATTTAATCAATGACTAATCATCTCAGATTACAGCTGGAGTGCTAATGAGTATGTACAGCTGCTTTGGCTTTTCTGTTATGTCCATATGGATACTCGAAGTGGTGCTGGTACATAATGCACATATATAATAGTCTTCCATCTTCTCTGTTCTTTTTTCCCTGTAGTAGAAATATAGTCACTGATGAAAAATTTAAATGGAAATATCTAAGACTTAAGTATCATACATCCTGGCTTGAAATGTGCTAATTAGTACCTCTTGGTACTTAGAGTAATTATGCAATTTGCCCAGTATGAAAAGTCTTGGTGCTCTTATATGTTCCAGTAATGGCCTGATTGTTAAATACTTAATGCACCTGGTACATCTGATTTAGTACCTCTGGATGATACTGTGTCATAATAAGTACTGGAATTGTGTGGTGGAGAAGAGATTTATGATGAATTATATGACTTTCACCAAATCCCTCCCTGAGCACCAATAATGTTTATTCAGGGGAAGGGATTAAATCATGTCTGTATCCAAGAGTACCCTTCACAGGTACCTGATTGTCATGAACATCACTCTCTGGCAAATACAGAAATGAGCCTAAAACAAACTTGCATAATCTGTATCTCATTTTCTGTGGTAAATTACAAAGTTTTTCAGAGACGTTCTTCTGTGCTTACTCACAGACCATTAAAAAAACCCCAACAAACCATTATGCTCTGTAATCCAAAGCAAGTGGGAATTTTGGTCACTGTACATCTGAAATATAAACTAGCTTTTAATTTCGTTTGTGCATTTCTGTCGGTTTCAATATTTGCTTCTTGTCAAAAGAAAAAGAGATGCAACTTCTTACTGGGGAAGAAACCATCCATTCACACTTGAAAGAAGGAAGTAAGTGTTGGAGGGCTCTTAAAATATACTGTTGAGGTATTTTGCATGCTTATTGTCTGGCGTGCTAAAATGAGTGGATTAATGGGATTTTGGAGCTATTTTTTTTTGTTGTGAGATTAAGTTTTGTGTTGTTTAGAGCAGTGTTGTTTAGGCAGCTCTCTGGTTGATGACGATGTTTGTGTGTTTGGTTCACCAGCAGTGTCATTCTGAGTCCTAAGGTGTCTGTCATCCTGATACCTTTATTTCATTTTTTTTAAGGGGGTAAAATGCCCAAGCCATATAAAGAAGGCCAGGGTATTATGTTGTTTATCTCTTTGTGAAAGTTGCCTGCTTCTACTGGATGCTTAAGCCAGGGAACAGCTATTCCTGATAAGTGTGGAGTAAGTGCAGCAGCTCGGCAACCACTGGGAACATAAAGTGTTGAGCCTTGACAATTTTTGAATAGAGGGCTGTCTGAAAAGAGCTGGATTTATTATAATCAAATCTCTGATTTAATAAAGTAACACTTAATGATCAATTTATTGAAATGTTAGCAGGAATTTCCATCTTCTTCCTGAGATGAGAGGGCAAGGCTGACTGTACTTCCCTGCTTTAATTAAGCAGAATGACTTCCCTTTCTGGATCCTTTTGGGGCTCATTTGTCTGGTTATATGATGGTTTTTTTTTCCATTTGCAGCATACTTCCCATGCAGAAATCTGTTTGCAATACCACTGTTGTGTAGAGATTGCACGCTATCCTTGTTAAATATTGCCACATTAATCTGGGATCAACAGCACTTGCAAAGCTTTGCAGCCTGGAAGTGATCTGTGACATAATCCCTGTGTAAAAACAGCCCCAAACAGGTAATACTTGAAGATTTCTGTAACCTTATTATATAGTTAAGTTCATTCCTATTGTTATTTTAGTCTTATACTGTTTTAGGAAGGCTCTGGTTTTGAAATGAGACAAGTAAAGATTATGCAGGCATGTGGTTGGATGAGTCAACAGGTACTAGATGGTGTATTTGGTACTTCTTTCCATGTTGATCCCTTCAGATCTTGGAGATGGGAACTTTTTGGTCTTTATGCAACAGGGACTTTGAATGTTGACTTAAATTGTACCATTCATCTTAGATTAATTGGACAGCTTATTTAATCTTTGTTGTCACTCTTTGACAAGAAATTTCCTTAAGGGTGATTTGGTTGTTTAGGTTTTGTGTTCTTTTCTTTTTTCTGTATGTGTGGGGTTTTTTATTTGTTGTGTTTGTTGCTTTTAAAAATCTGCCTTCACTGTTGTGGCATTTCCTTCCTTTTCCTTTCGTCTTGACTTTGATACAGGTCTCTGTTGACTTGAGACTCTCAACTTCTATTACTGCTCTTTCAGTGTCTTGTTAAATTGTTTTCCCTACCAAGAAATACAAAAATCATTGAAACATCTACTCTTTATCCTTTTTTTTATGTATTATTCTCAACTTGATTGCTTGTCTGCAAACTCTCCCTTACTGCTTTTAAAATAAACTCAGCCTGTTTTGTTTCTTTAAATAATCTTGTCAATTCACCCCCTGAGGTAATCAAACATTTTGAAAAAGCTCTGGGACTCTCTATGTCCAACAACTCAACAGTGTGTTTAGCATTTCTTGCCACTCTTTCAGATGCCATTAAGACACAGTCTCAGTATGCAGATTACCCTGCAAATTATTCCCATTCTCACACCTTGAAGGTTGAAAAAAGTATTTTTTTAGTTATCTTATTGAGCTCTTATGAGTGAGTACACAGCTCAAAGGGCAAAAATCTGCATGTAGATATAAGAAAAAAAGCCTTCAAGAGGCTTTCTGGTAAGTGCTGAGGACACAGCTCCCTGCTGAGTGATTATCATACCTTGGCTCCTCCCGAGAGGGTGGGGGCCACAAATTGAGCTCTGCAAGCCGGCAGAGTGACCGTGCCATCCCCCCACGCCCTTCCTTGTGAAGTGCTGTGCAAACTGTTGTGTTACATACGTGGTCAGTCACGCTCCCTGGAGCTGTTGAAAGCTCCCACAGTTGTCCCTGGCTATGCCTTTTGTTGGCCTCGCTTGAGAGCTGCCAGGACCTGGCCAGGTCCTGCTGGGTGTCTCAGCTGTTGCTGAGCTTGATCCGGTGCTCAGCCCACCCAGAACTGCAGCCACTGCTGCTGTCACTGCTCACCTCACTCACTGACTCAGTCCATGTATGGCTTTTATTTTAAGATCAGTGTGGGGAATGACTTTATTCAACCTTATCCATAACATGGCTGTGCCTTCTGATCTTGTCCATCATCAGGGGCTGCTTAAAACTGTTAAATTCTTTTTTATGCAGACATTTTTGCAAAGTGTGACCTGTGACCTAACAACATGTAGCCCCCTTATTTTCTGATGGAATAGCAGATGGCTGCTTAAATCTTCCATATGACTTACATGCCCCTTTATTCACCTGTGTCAAGGTATTATAAAGGATTCTTTCCTATTTTGAAGCAGGCAGATGTTACTGACCCCATCTGGGGTGTTACCTTATCTAGCATATGCAGCAAAGGTATCAGTCTCTGATGCAGACTAATGTTCAGTGTGATGCTGAGGAAACCCAAACACAGGTGGGTAGCATAGATCAGAATGTCAAGTTTTCTCAGTTGTTACCGAAAGGATCCCTCTTCGTTCTTCTGGCATGTGCAAAGTTAGTTTTGTGTTTATACCACTCCTCTCCAATGAATGTTAAAAAAGCTAATGAGAAGGATGTTGAGAACTACAGTTTTAAAAGCCTTCCAACAGGTTTCTGAAGCTGGGGTTTGCCTGTCTTGCCTGTAAAACCCAAGCCTGTATTCCTACAAACCCATGCCAGAGGTAACATGCTCAGGGATGAAGGGAAAGAAGGGTGGCTATGCATGTGCATATATAGAGAATATATATTGAGGCTCATGTTCTGTAGATTGTCTGGACAAGAAAAGCTCACTTTTGCAAGCACCTGCCAGACTTAGTTCTCTTCCACGCAGTGATCTGAGCCTGAATATGATTCTAAAGTGAGATTTTATTATGTGAGGAGTGGATACATTCTGCTGTGAATTACTATTTTTTAAATCACCAGTATATGACTGAAACAACAGTACAGTATTTGCACCTTCTTTATAATAAGGGATAACTCTTGCAAATTTATACCAAAGCAACCGAGCT
Source organism: Scytalopus superciliaris (assembly GCA_013400415.1). NCBI lineage: Eukaryota > Metazoa > Chordata > Aves > Passeriformes > Rhinocryptidae > Scytalopus > Scytalopus superciliaris. Next base: position 45,826 of record VXBX01000364.1, read on the forward strand.
GAGATCTGTGTCCATTTATAAGCTTAGTAATATTCTTAGATCCCTTCATGTTTTTATGATAGCACAGGGTATGCATTGAAATTCAAGAAATATGAGTAAATACTTCCTTAAAGCTCAGTTATCAACTGAAAGCTTTTTAAAGCAGCCCTGTCAGTTTAAATTCCCTAAAAGTATCATATGTAAAATGACACACATGTGCTATATAATCCTATCTTTAGTAAATGGATTTGCAGCCTAAGAACTTCAATGAATTGGAACACTTGGATCCTTAGGCTTATTCAGGAAAAAAGCATTTTAAAATGTAAAGGGATTAAAAAATTGTATTCCTAGTGATTTTGTAAGCAAAGATTTAGCTCATTTTCTAACTAAATGCAAAAGCTGACATTAGGGTGGCAGTTCCCAAACTCCAGGCTGAAGAAGGCACCCCAGTCTCGTATACTCCGATAACTTTTAGACTTGGAGTTTCAGAAGTAGCTATTTTATTAAGTTAGTTATTTGAAAGTGAGAAAATGAGACAGATCAAAGGAAAACTTTTTCCACAAGCACATAGTTTATATACCTTACTGGCTCTCATTTATGTGCTCACAGAAACTAAGCCTACCACGGGTTTTGATGAACATTTGCTCCCCTTTCATTTTTCCCCCTAAATAATTTGTTTATCAAATAGCTATATTTTTAAATCCTAAGTTTTTAGCTTTTTGTTCTTAAAGCAGTGAATGCAGCTTCCTAATAGTATAGTTTGAGATGGTGTAAATTATGTCTCGTCTTGAGGTAATTTTCCTCTCTTTGGAATTTCTGTGGCTACTTTTTCTGTTTGATAAAGTGTGTACACTCACAGAGGTGTGTTATAGTGTATTTTCAGTTTTTGAATAAAGCTCATTTGGGGGATGATTCAACAAGCCCTTTGGCTCTTTTTTAGGCTGATGATTAATAACCCTCAGCATCCTTCCTAAAAAGCAAGCCGTTCTAGAATTAGTTTGAATTTTGCTTTAACGATACTATGTTCCAGTTTAATGACCTACTAACAGTGCTGTCCTCAGAGAGCTGAGGTCAGGAGTGATTGAAGCTCAGATTAGTGATTTAAGAGCACCTTCTGGTGACTAATCAAAGGCAAAAAAGGCAAAAAAAAAAAAAAAGCCAAAAAACCAAAACCAACTCTTTTGACTGTGGGGTGAATGTTGAGAAATGTATCTGGAAGTATATCCTGGAAAGAGATTTGGTATCTTTTATAGCTGAACGTGCTGGAATATTAGCCTTTCTGCTCTTGAATATTCTCTTCTCCCCAGCTCCTAATCTCTTCTGGTGTTTTCAAGCATTGCTGAACAGATGCTTATGCTAGATAAGATGTAAGAGAAGAGTAGCAATAATCAGAAATCCTGTCAGAAACTGAGCTTCATCTGTGCTCTTAGGTAATGCAGATTTTTTTTGTTTCCCTGGAACAGCATTGAATGTTCTTTTGTCCGTAACTCTACTTGCACTTGTTTGGATTTGTAGCATCTTTGGTTCTAGCAAGACCTTGGTCTGGAAATAGTCACATGTTGAAAGAAGAGTGTGTTAAATGTTTTCAACACTGTTGCAATATATAAGGTGAACTGAAAGTTTAAGGAAAGTTGTTTCTTTTCCTGGAACTTATTTCTGGTATTAAGCTTATATGAATTCATCTTTGGAATTATTTTCTTTACACAAGGATTTTTTTTTTTTTTTAATTGATAAACCCAGAAAATCAGTTTTGATTGTCTAACGTTGATGTGATGGAAACTTTAAAGTCACAAGTTATGTGAGACAGTGGCACAAATGCCAAATTCTAGTCCACAAACCAAGAACTGAATAGAAGTAACATTAAGACTTCTCTTGCTGTGAGGGATTTCTTTGGATCTGGACTCTGAACCAGTTTTGAAATTCTTGATGAATGCTGCTCTCAGACCGTGTCAGTAACACAGCATCTTTCAATGAATATTTAATGAGTTTTCTCTGATAAAAGTTGAGAATTTATTGAAGTTTGTGTGGTATCTTAGGATTTAGAAGGGAGATTTTTTGTTAGTTTTCATATCTACTCACTTATTTTAACCTGTAGGGAAACTTTTTGGAAAGCAAAGTCAAGCTTCCAAAACATTGAAAAATAAATTACCTTTATTCCCAGTTAAAAACAAACAAAAACATGTCACAGAATATGCTGAGTTGAAAGGGACCCACGAAGATCATCTGCAGGGGTCATACCCTGTGCCTGAGAGTGTTGTCCAAACACTTCCTGAGCTCTGTGAGCCTTTGTGCTGTGCCCACTGCCCTGGGGAGCCTGTTCAGAGCCCAACCACCCTCATATCCAGTCTAAACCTTCCCTGACACAACTTCAGGCTGTTCCCTGTTAAAATTGAATTATTGATTATATAGAAAGTACTGCTTAGGTCAGTGCATGCCCATTGTTTGGAATAGTGGACTGGAAAGGTACTAAAGAAACCATCTCATAGAACAGATGAAGTCATGGAGGCAAGGAAAGTAAATTTTATTTAAACAAGATTGGCTTTAATTGTCATCCTTGCTGCAATAATTATCTTCCTTCAGCTGAATAAATTCCTTTTAGATGTTTGTCTCTTCTGTATGCAAACCAGTGCCCTACTTTCTGAATTTACTATGTATCCCAGTTTTATTTAGGCCAATCAAAAGAAGCAATAGTTACTCTATATTTGTTGTATCTTCCAAAGGGTTTTTTGCAGGAATTCTACCATTGCCAGGAAATTTATTCTGTGTTGACTGTTAAATGGCTTGTTGAGTGAGGTGATACTTGATGGCATGTTTGTATACAGGCATATTAAATAACAAAAGTGTCTCTTGAACGATTCTGTTTCAGTCTGGAGTTGCTGGGAGTAGGGGAAGCTTGTCCCACACCATGGCCTGTGGAGCGTGTGCTCCTGGTGGTGCTTTGGCGTAGAGTCATGAAATCTGGGAGAAGGGGCAGCATCAACCCATCCTTCTCATCTCCCTGACCATTCAGCTGCCTTGAAACAATTATCTACTCTAGTGCATTTTGCTACCTGAGTCATCACTTCTTCTCTAAGCCTTAGGGTCACTGCTTTTTCCTGACCCTGTTTCAGAGTGGTTGCTTGCCTTATAGTTTCTTTTCCTCTGCTTGTTTCCAACAGCCTGGTTTACTGACTTTGAATTCAGTGTATGGCTTTGTTGATTCCTGCTGGCTTTTGAACACTAAGCTGTGTATCAGTAACTCCTCTCTGTGTACAGGTATAATTTCTGTTTATACTGTCTCGATGAAGAGAGGTCCTTTTCTTTTTCTGATTCATCCTGCTTTGTGTGTGAACTGAGTGGGAATAGATCAGTAGCAGCCCTGAGAGCTTTTTATAGCTGAAGTTAGATCATCAGCCTCTGAGAACCTGTTACTTAGGAGCAATTATAAAGATTTCTGCTCATGAATGATAGTCCTGCACTTTCTATAACCTCTCACTGGTAAGATAAGTTGGCTGTGTGTCCCACATGCCTTGCTATATCCGTGTAAGGATAACATGAACAGGCTCCTGAAAGTTCTGGTCTTGTGTGTGTTCTATTGTTGTACTCTGTTAAAGTGGGGCATTCCAAGCAGTGTTCCCCTGACCTGTATTCTCCCTTTGTGGGAGATGAGGGGCAATACTTCAGGATAAATTCTCATATGTTCTCTTTCCCTGTTCCCAGCTTCATCTGTGTCTTTTGAACAACTGGCTGATACCGACGTGTGCCTTGGCAAGACAGAGCAGAAGGGTTTTGAAAATTTCAGCAGTAACTTTTATGTCTTTGTTCAGTGAATTGTGTGTTCTTATCAAGTAGGATTTGAAGGCACCAAGTTTTCTGTTGTATTTTTTATTCCTAGCAGAAAGAAATTCTGAGAGAAGTTTTTTGGTTCAATGCCTATGTGGCGAATAAACCCGTGGAGTGTTACATTGAAAACCTTCAGAGACATATCTTTGATAATTACACTAATATGATGCCTCATTTCAATCCTAAGACCATGTAAGCATCTGTAAATTGAATAATGTGCAGCATCAGATAAATTTTCTCATTAGAAGTACAGGAATGCACATATATGTGTCAGTTTGCAGGATGCAACCTCTTAATTTTCCTGGATGTGGCTTTTTTGCTGCAAAGCTTTAAAAATGCATATACCGCCTTTCAAAGATTGCCATTAGTTTTGTGTTGTATATTGGCAGTCTTTAGCCAGTTTGTGCTTCATTGCAAATAAAAAAACCAAACCAGTGAGGTAAGAGAAATATTGGAAAAAGGAAGCTATCATCATTTAAATAACACAATTAATTTTTGTCTTATCTTTTGTGTTTCTCCAGACAGTAAAAATTACAGTAATACATTCTCCCATAATCCCCCAAAATTGCAGACTAAGATTTATTTCAGAAGGGTCTAAGATCATGTAGTTTTGAGGCTGTTATTTCACACCACCAGCTTTGGAGAAGCAAAGTCATTGCATTAGCACATCTTCTGTTAATAGTCCAGTAAATGGGAAGTTGATCTTCTGTTAATAGTCCAGTAAATGGGAAGTTGTATTCAGCCCAGTAACTGATGGATATAATGTACAGTTCTCTGTGTGCCCTGTCTGCTAATATTTCTCATCACTATCTGCAAATTGTTCTTGGTGTTTCATTTCAGTTGAGAGCATATGAGCTCAAAGCTAAAATTGCCAAGAAATTGTTTGTCATTTTAAACTAGACTTCAGTATTTCCTTAATTCTGGTTGTGCATTTAAATACAGAACAAATGAAAGGCTAGAATACCCTCCCTCCACCCCTGAGAAACCCCCAAACTGAAAAAACCTACCCACACATACACAAAAACCCCCAAATCCCTCTACCAATGTATGAAATGTTTGATTCTGTGAAACTGACTGCTGGAATAATTAGGACTCACAATATTATATACATTCATTCTTATACCTCTTCATCCACTTCTAGAGGGAGTATTGGAAGTTGTTAACAGTGTTATGACTTACCCATGAATTATAAAGTCAAGCAGAAAATAGGAGTGAAATGACACCTGCCGTAGAGTGAAATGTGTTCTAAAATTAGGCTTTTTTTATTACTAATAGGAGTATTTCCCACTCCCAAACAAGAATGCTTTACAATACCCTGGAGACATGAATGCCATTATTCCATTTCTTTATAGCAAACAGAGGGATGTGTTTTGTACTTAAGGCAAATGTCCTGATAATTGCTATAGCCAGAGAAGTCCAAAGTAGATTATTATCTGTGTAATTATCTGAAAGACAGTACTTGAAACCTTGTCAGTAACTAGCCCTTTGAATTTATTAATCAATTAAGTTTTTAAAAGGACTACTATCTCTTCTTATCTCAACATTTGTGCTGAGATTGTGGACTGGGAACCTCTTATGAAGCAGCATGTGCGCTGATGGGAAGTGAAAGAGAGGAGGGAGGAGTTGCTGTTTTTTATATATATATAATGAAATGCTGAATTTTAAAAGTGTTGAAAATTAAATCATAAGTATTATAAAATGAAACTATTCTTTTATTGTAGTCTTAGGGAGGGATGCTAAGAGATGTTTTTGTTTTTCTTTGGAAAGTGCACATGTGTCAAAGTTTGCTGCATCTGGCTAATTTCAGAAGGAACATAGCTGGTGGGAGCTGGTGATTTGCAACCTTCTGGTATTGAGGTAGTGTCCTGCCATGAGAATCCTGTCCTTAACAAACAAAAATCTGATGGTCAGATGTTAATCAATCTAAAAGACTGAAAGGCAGGAATAGGTGCTTCTTGGGGAGCATAGGTTTTCATCAGAAAATTGATTTAAATACTCCAGGAGAAATTTAGAAGTAGGTGACACACTGGATTTAGAGCACTTGGCTGTTACCTCAGGAAGCTTAAGTTAAAGCCCTGAACTAGGTCACAAGTGAAAATGAGATTTATGGTGATGTACAGTGAAAAATTGGCACAGTGCAGTATCCTGTTGCCAAGCATCTCAGTCTGCATTGTCTACATACTTTGTGCTCCACATTTTAGGATACTGTAGTGTGTTTCATTAATTATAGGAGTCTTATCAAATACACATATATGATTTAGAATATAAATATAAACAGGAATACGTTTAAAGGATATACAAATACGTAGAAATTCATAAATAACTTTATTCATCACTCATGTTAATCTTGTTATTAGATCAAACACGTAGACAATTCTACTTTAATGTGGAAACTACTTGGATTGAAATCTATTTAAAAGTAAGGGAAGGAGGAAGAACAAGAGACCCTCTTGGTTTAACTATGAGCTTCTGAGTCTGTTGAAAACCGAGAGAGAAGTGTTCCAGAGATGGGAAAGCAGACAAATACCTCCTGAGAACCACAAGGGTGTTTCCAGGGTGTGCAGAGATGCAGTTAGAAAAACAAAACCTCAGCTTGACTTGAAATTGGCCAGAGGTATCAAAAACCTCAAGAAAAAGGTTCTTCAGGTACATAGAAAAGCAGAAACAGAACAAAATCAGTTGCCTGCCATTAACAGGAGAGGTGAATTTGTCACCAACAGTGTGGAAGCACAGAGGTTGTCAACACTTGGTTCACTTCTGTCTTTACCATCACTGTTGGACGCTGGAACAAAAATCCATGTTGATGCAAACCCAGAGCCACAGTCAGCAACTATTACAGAGCTTGAACCCTACAAATCTGTGGGCCCTGGCCAGACCCACCCAAAGGTGTTAGAGAGATGACTGACATCACTGTGAGACCACTCTCTGAAATCTTTGAGGAGTTAGGGAGACTGGGGACATTCCAGAAGGCTGGAAGGAAGCTAATGGTAACTCAATCTGCAAGAAGGGCTTCAAGGATGATCCAGGAAATGAAATTATAGGCTCAGCAGCGTGACTTCTGTCTCTAGGAAAGTTAGGGCATGAATTCTCCTGGGGGCTATCAAAACTCAGATGACGGACGTGAGTGGGAAAAGCCAGCCCAGATTCACCAAGGGAGAATTGTGCTTGACAAACCTGATTGCCTTCAGTGACAAAGTAGCCTTACTTGGTTGATGTGGGGTGAGTGGTGGGCATTGTCTACCTGAATTTCTCCAAGGCTTGTGTTATGTTTCCCATGCGTTTCTGGTGCAGAAATGGCTGTGCTGTGGTCTGGATGAGTGATCTGTGCAGTCTGAGGGGAGCTGGCTGAGTGTTTGTGTGCAAACAGCTCCTCTTCGGACCGATAACCACAAGTGGGGTCCCCCAGGGATCAATATTGGGCCCAGTGCTGTTTCTTCACAAGTGACCTGACAGATGGGATCAAGTGTGCCCTGAGAGAGTCTGGAGAGGAACAAAATAATGCTGCAACATGCTCTTAAGCATGTTACTTTTGGAAATGGAAGGCAGCCTTGTGGAAAATAAAGACTAGAGAAAAGTAGTCTAGCTATTAAAGAAGCCTAAATTATATCTTTCTTTTGTTTGTTTGTTTTGAACACATAAGCATAATGTGTTACTCTGGGTGATCTTAAAGTAACATAATGCCTGAAGGTACAGAACTTTTAAAAATTAAGTAATAACAGTATTAATGTGGTAGGAAAAAAGAAAGTAATAGGACCATTTCAGTCTGGTGGAGTGTGACTTTTTTTTTAAATTTCTTAATTATCTTGGCAACATTTGGTCATAAAAACAGCTCTTGGCTGAAGTGAGCATTGTAAAATGTTAAAGCACTGGGGTGTCTCCTGGCTTCCTGGCAGACACTTTTCTAATTCCTGTTTGCTTCTAATAGTAGCTATCTGGATGGATACATCAGAAAACTTTGGGACTACTGTTATTTTTCATCTGAATCAAGACTGAGTTGTCAGAATTTTGAGTATTTCAAGCCTTACTTTTATTCTGAGAAAATGAGTAACCATGACATGAAACTGAGTGCAGGAAGTTCACTCAGTGAATTGGGTAGATGGTTTGCCTCTTACTCAGAACAGGATTAATTTTCATACAGCTTTTTGACCTTTGGAATTTTATATTTAAAGTAGTATTTGCAGCCATACTTAAATAAAATGGTGATCCAGAGAAATAGGATGTCTTGTGTTTGTATCAAATGCCAACTTGATTTTATATCAGTTCTGAATTTTAACCATTGTGGCAGGCCTATTTATAGGCAGAATTTTGGATGCCATCTATGAACTAGCCTGGGCATTTCTCATAGAGTACATGCCTGTCCCATATGATTCTGTCCAACCACAGTATTAAAGTAGTAAATATCAAATGCCTGTAGTGTTCCAGATAAGAGGTGAAGATCTATTTCTTTCACTTCATTTCTTTTCACTGTTTGTTCTAGGTCAGAGGAGGATATTGTGCTATTTGCAGTATCTTTTAAAAGGCACTGATTTCCAAGTTGAGATGGAGGACCACGGCCACCTGGAAAATATTGGCAAGATCTGAACTGTTAATTGCTGTAGTGATTCTGTAGAAAATACAGAGTTCACTGTTGAACTCTGTAGATTGACTCAACTCCACTCAATTTTGTAGAAGCTTTACGTAAATATTGCATGTAAATCCATCTGTATAAAACTAGGTAGCACAAAAACTTTCAGTTGTTGATAACAGTGATACAGTACTTAGGATTTTGGATGTCTTAAAATGTAGCAAAACAGCCCTCTTCCTTCTCCCTGAAAAATAAAGGTTTTCACTTAGGAAGTATTTTCTGGATTCAGGTTAAACCTCAGGAAAATAGGTCAGCTATTTTGCAGTAAAATATGTGAACTTGCATACCTGTATGTTCTTCAGAAACCTGGCACCATGTTGTGAATTGCTTGAATGACTTGCATTATAATATACAAAATTAATGCAACTGTTATGATGGGATCATATGTGCACTTGGGTTTTAATATTTGCTGGCACTGACTTCATGTAGTGCTTTGTCAGGTGAATGAATAATGAATATAAATAATATTCAGAAACTGTTGACATAGAAGAATGGCTGTTATGGAAAATGTAGGAGTTTTTTTGAAGGACTTCATCACAAATATACACAAATGGAATTTCTTCTTTTCTTGTGGAGTTCATTGATTTTTAAGTAGGGTTTCTCACAGTGCAGTGTGGCCAGAAGCTGCTGTCTTTTTAAGTGAGTGCTTATATCAGAGAAACAAAAATAGATTTTCCTACTGAAAAAGTGATTATAAATGAAACTTTCCATGCAGGGAGTTCCAGCTCATGGCAGCTGCATTGACCCCATGCAATACTGCCTGAAAAAAGTCAGACTGACAGAACTGGATTTGAATTTCTACACTTGATGAAACCTAAATAACCTCAGTAAGATGAACTAGAGTAATACCGTTTAGTCCTTCTGTGGAGGAAGTCAGCAGTCTCAGGAATTGCAGGTACAAAAATCAGCATCAAGACAGTTCTGCCATTTGCATCCAAAGAACTGGTTACATTATGGATATTAAATAATTCTCTGGTTGCTATGCTGGTCAGACAACAGCTGCAATAGCAGGTACCATTTGGAGATAAATTGGAAAAGCTCTAGAGGAGGGAAGTCTAGAAAATGACACCTGAGGAATGCTGGATTAAATTGCTTTATTCAGAGAAGAAAAGCCTGAATGTAGATGTTTGTAAAAAACAGGCAGAAAGAGGAAGAAAATCACCTGATTTCCAGGTCTGTGCTTAGGAAATAAAACGTTTAAGTAAGAAAAAAAGGCAAGTTAGACATTTAGAAAAACTTTCTAATAATAAGGATAAGTTAGTACTAAAATAGACTGCCTAAGAAGATTGTAGACTTCTTTCACTGGAATTACTAAAATCAGATTAGAGAAATAACTGTGAAGAAAGATTTCAGTATGGTTGGGATAGGTGTTAGGGCATATTGTAACTGAATGGCAATTTAAGAGCTTTTGGGTGGAAAAAAATCCCTCAAACATCACCTTGTGAAAAGGTAGAAGAAAATCCTTAAGTACTCTCATACAGTATTTTCACATCAATTTTAATTTAAAATAATTTACAAAAATAATCAATATTGGGATTACCTTCAATATTATTACGCTGCTTTTATCTTTTGCACCTGGTTCGTCTACCAGGTCTTCCTAAGACTGTGCCCACATTTTCTTATTTCAAGCCACTTTGTAGATTCCCTCACAGTCACACAGAGATCCTATTCCAGACAGCCTGTCCTGGTCTCTGTTCTGTGAATTTATATAATATCGTGCAGCCTAAGGAAGGGAACAGATTTCTTTTATGTAAGTGAAAATACATTGCATAATTAAGAAGCCATGTAAGTTTGTACTTTGAAAGGAACATCTCCTTCTATGCAGCATCCTTTCAGTTGCTCTTGGAACTATTACAAAAATGTGCTTCATCCATAACAGTAAATGAGGAAACAAAACAGCTGTCATGTCAGAGCAAACCTTAAATTAATGTTTTGCACCAATCAACTTTTATATCCCAGATAACTTAGGTTGGTTTTTTTTTTTTTTTAGCAAAAAATAGATTTGTGCCATGCAAGTGTTAAGCTTCTTGAAATACAGGATATATTCTTATGGGGGAAACCCCCCACTTTTACATTCTAGTCTTCATTTTACTTTTCTGGAATTTTTGGATTTTTTGGAGCATGGCTTTGCTTAAAATAATTTAGAAGGATGAACTCAATATTTGAATTAATCAGTAGGAACACTTTAGAAAAATTGCTACTTGGTCAGTGAATAAATTGAGACCTATTTAAGAGCATGCCTGTGATTAGTTGGCATGTGAGAAGTTGTCGTGAATGTCCTTAATGTGTTTCTAAATATACATTCTTCTATTAATGCAAAGCAGTCTGTAACAAGTATAGGAGTGTGATTGGCACATGCAAGTATTTTCTTAATGTATTAAATATTTATTCCTCTTGATTAGTCATTGAAGAAAAATTAGAACTGCAGTATGTTCAGTATATTCTGGTTTTGTACACGTGAAAAATAATTAACCAACAGCAAGTTCTTCAATAAATGTAGATATGCAGGAAAATCAAATGCAAATTCTTTGGATTTTTGTCAGGTGCTTGGCAATACTTTATGCCTGGAAAGTTAAAATTTGGCTTTGTGAGTTTTTTCCGAACACGTTGGTGTTCCCATCTTCCTCTGAACAAAGTACCAGAGAGCCTTCTTCGTCTTTCACTTAATATTCTGTTGTGAGAAATGGCCTCTCCATCACTCCTGCCTCTCCTTCTGATATCACAGTGCTCAGTGATTCAGGTTTGTGCTGTCAGGTGGTCTGAATTTTTTTTCCTTCCTGCTTAATGTATTCAGCTGATCTTCTCTCAGATAGGAGCAGCCTCTTTCCCTGCTGTAAGTGTTAGGCACAAGGGCTTGAGCTAGAGAGGTTGCCAGTACTATTTAAGAAGAAATTGATCTTAGAGCTTTGAAGCACAGTTATTGATTTTTATTTCTTTTTAATAAAACATATTTTCATAACAGATGAAAAGGAGATGGAGCAAAATTTTTCAGCATTGGAGAGAATAGCTCTTGACTGACAAATACTGATATTGAGGTGAATCCATATAGCAAAATAAACTCTATACATTATGTTCAGGTATATCTGAAGTAGGAAATGCAAAGTAATCCAGCTTTTCATAAAATTCTCACTAGAAATGTGACACTAAATAATATAAAGAGAAGTGTCTTCATAACCCTTTCTTTTATTTAATAGTGAGTATTTGTAATGTTATGAATGTGCCTTATGCTTTGTTTCTCTTAACCTACCTGTATTATAAATCAGACCTCTGTCCATCTACCAGCAGTTTTGTGGATCTTCGCATTCTGCAGATGACAGAAAATACCCAGCAACTTCTTTGGTTTAAATTAGTGCCCCTCTCTGAAAGACTTGATGATACTATTTTTTTACAGGAAGATACAGGAGATGACAAGACTGTTTTTCACAGACCTATAAATATTACAGCCAGGAAGGGCCATTTTAATAATCTGCTCTGACATCTTATGTATTGCAGAGCAGAGATTTCATCTGACTACTCCTTCATTTTGGACCAATAATTTCTGACTGAACTAGAACATGGTTTTCTCTTTTCCTGAAGTGCATCAGTCTTGATGTTTTGGTTGCCCAGTGTTGGCTTTAGCCCTTTCATTTCTGGTCTATCTGTCTGCTGTATGAAACACCTTATAGTGCTCTGTGCTTTTCACATGACTTTATATCTTCACCACTGCCTTTATATCTTGGGGAGTGACTGAGCTGTCACTGGTGCTTCTGGGTGCCTTGGACTCTGCTGGGTGGCATCCTGACTGCTTTCTGTTGTTTGATAGATCTGTTTTACAGTATACAGAGACGGGAAATGTTCTCTTGGCTTGCTCCCTCTAATGCTTCCTCGGTTTTTATTATAACCTTGCCAAGTAAAAAAAACCCAAAACTGTTGTGTTTATGAAAGCTGGCGTGCAATTTCAAATGACAATATACAACATCAGCTACTCCCTGTGCATTGTGCTTAGAAGGCTGGAGTCTTGGTGTGCTAAACTTGTGGTGCCTAAGCAGGTCACACAAATTGTTGCTGCCTCCTCTCATCACTGAGGCTTTCTCAGCAGTGAGCAAGGAGTGGGGGGCAGGATCCAGGCATGGTTCTGGCTGTTCCACTTCTGTGGCTGAGGAGTGTGGGGACTCATCTGGATTTTGGTTATTTGATGGAATCGCTGCTAGTCAAAGAGGAAAACTCTGCCCATGAATACCTGACTTTTATATTGTAAAGAATATTGACCTTGATTGGGTAAGAGGTACTGCTTATCTTTATGTTATTTATGGGATTTGGTATTTGATAACATTTGCGAAGAAAAATAATACAGAGAAGTTCTTGATATGACTCAAGAAACTGAAAATAATTCCCATCTGTCTTGGTATATGTTTATTTTAAATAGAACAGCCCCTTATCTTACAATGTTCCACAACCATTATTGCAAAGTTGTGCTCTCAGTTATTTACTTTTTTCAGCAAAGTGCAATAGCTGCTTATAAGGCTATCTACTCTTCCAAAAGAAACTATTTATCAAAAAATTATCAGCTTAGGAGACAAGGGAAATTGTTTGTACTTTACTGGTGCCAAAGGGCTGATCTAATAAAATCAGCTCTTGTAAGTCACCTCCATTGCATTATACAGCTACTAAGAAAGCAATGGTCATGACTGCAAATGAATACTAGTGATATTTCACATTTCTTCCAGGAAAATAAACGTTTTGTGGCTTGCTAAATAAGACTTTACTTCTGTATATAAATCATATGTCAGCAGTACAATTTTTTCATTGGAATGTGATGTGTTACTGCTTTTTATTAAAAAAAAAAAAAAAGACTTCAGTCTAGTATGCACTCAAACAGAGGATCTGCTCCTGTAATCAGCTTTACTAAGGTTCTGCTACAGGCTAAGCACCAATATAAGCTTCATTTCAAAATCAGTGACATGCAGCTTAGACATGTAAGTTATAGGTTGGCGTTACATTCAGCATTGTCCAAACAATGTAATTAATATGTAAAGAAGCCAGAAATAAATCTGAAAACCCCATTTCTCATGTATAGAAGTGACTTCTAGGTGAAGTTGATATTTCTCAACAAAAATAAATGTTATCAACTTGTGTGTGTGTCTTTTGCTTTCTTCAAGCAAAATGTTCTTGGCCAGACCCTCATTCACACAAGAGCACCTGGCAGGAGTGTGATTAACATGAGTTTGCACAGATCTCCTCTCATAAGTTATTCTCTCTTGTTTCCTTGGTTCTATTTCATTTCCACATGTTTATAATTTTGGTTGGATCTCTGTTAATAAGTATGCAATTAGTGTTTGGTATGAGTTCCAGTGTAAATAATTTGCAGTAGATGTGGTAATGAATATTTTTAAAACCGGTGTATGATTTCAAAGATAGCAGGATAACAGATACTGAATTCCTGTCCAGCTAGACTCCTGAGGGGAAAATGGAGCTGTGACTTGGTCAGCTTGTTCAGCCTTGCTCTGGGCTTAGATCTAGTCTATTGATTTATTTAGAACAGTGGAATAATACAGAAAAAAAACACCTGCTTTTTTCTTCTCCAGTGAAACTAGAGTGTTATCTTTCAACATTATAGTGGGGAAAAAAACCCCCAACAACATTTCTGAATATGTATTTATATTTGTTATTGTTGTTGTAACATTTTTAAAGAGTAGGATGATCAGTTTTCCCAGAGGAGTAAGGCCACCAGAGATGTGTGTTAAGGACTGAACTATAGAAGATAATCATAAAGGATGCAGAAAATGAGGCGGATTAGTGAAGTTAGTGTGCCGAAGATAATAAGCTCTTTCAGAAAGCTTTTATGTTAATAGATTATTGAATTTCATCTGCTGTTTTATCACTGTGTAGATTAATGCAAAGTAATATATATGAACTGATGAAAAATGTGCTCTTTCTACATTAAATGAATTTCTATATGTGAATATTGAGCTATCTGTTATCACTCAGGAAAAAAAGTTATAGCAGCTATTTCTGTTTAAAATGTCAGAATAGTAGTTGTTGAAAGAGCAAATAAAATCTTAAAGGGAAGAGAGAATAAAATGGAAATAATATTGCTACTGTACAGATTCATGGCTCACTTGCATCTTGAATACAATATGCTGATCTCTGTGTTGCATCTCAGATGGCTCTGGGAGAACAGAAAAGATACATTAAAGGCAGTGAGCAAGGATTTCTAAGGCTGGAAAAGGCTCAGTGGGGGACGGGAGGGAAATAACACAGATCATTATGTTTTTGAGTGGGATACAGCATGTGAACAGGGTACAATTGTTCAACCCCTCATCCAATATCACACCTAAGGATGTCAAATGAAACCAGGAGGGAGGCTCAGGACAGAAACTATTGTGATGTCTCATATATGCATGGAAATCACAGGATGTTGTAAGTGCTGCAAGTCTGGGAGTTTATGGGAGGTGACTCCTGGGACAAACATAAATCCCAGGGCTCTACCTCTGACCGAGGGTGTCCCTGAGCTGCAGGTCACTGAAGGTGCTGTAATGCTGAGTGGAGTATCTACAGGGATTTCAATTCTTTCCTGGGTATCCTCTGTAGGCCACTGTAAGACAGAGGGTGCTGACTGGGAATAAGAGAGGAAGAGGCTGAGAGAGATGCTTTTTAAATTTATGCCTTAATTTTTCTTGATCTAGAACACTTTTCCCAAGGCTGCTGTTGTCTCATTTCAGAAGTAAGTTGTAAGGCAGTGAGAAAATAAACAAGCAATTTAAATCAAATTTAATCTTAAATAAACCCCCTTTACATTGACTTGGATCCATTTTGTGTAAAGGATAATTTAAATTACTTTCTACTGAATTAGAAAAAAAATAGAAGTCTTGTGATTGCCTAGGGAGAAAAGCAAATCAGTGGTACTGCATAATCAGAATTCAAGTTTTTATGAATACAGTGTGATAAGAAAGAAGAGTGACTTGACAATTTTCCCTACCCCCAGTTTTCTTTCCATCCAGAAAAATTCTATTGGCATGTCACTGATGTGTGTTCTGTTGTGTTGTCTCTGGTTTATTACAGCACTGTTTTTCCTCTCGTAGGTTAACAGAACCTTCTGGATATTTAACAGATGGACCTATAAATTATAAATATAAAACGAAATGTACATGGTTAATTGAAGGATAGTAAGTATTTATTTTCATATCTTAAATTTTCTGACAGTTTGGTACTGTGTTTTCTAGGGATTGAAGGAACTCCTTAAGTAGAAAGTGCATCTGGATACAATATAAACGGTTTTGGTCTTTAGTTAGTTTGTTTTGTTCTTGTTTAAATGTTATAAAGCATTAAGGGGGGAAGGAGGGGGGGGCGTGAAAGGCAGGATTTTCAGGATTGCTCAGGGTTGGCCAAATTCCACTCCTATTCAAATTGCTGGCTGTTAGGCTGACACTGGAATTTGGCCAGTGCTGCAAGCTCTCAAAACCCAATGATAAATGTGTTGCATGTTTGAGTACCTTTACATAGATTCCAAATGTGGTTACAGAATCCCATTACTTAACTCATTATCTTACTAATCTTATTTAACTCATATCAGCGATATAAATCAGGAATGGCCTCGAGTACAGAATGCTGATTCAGTTACACGTTGCTCAAAAGTTAGTGCTTCTACAAAGTGTTTTCTTTTGCATTCCAGTGTTCCTCATGTACTTAATTTTAAAACAACTTTGTGCCCACATTTTAAATGTCTCATGTCTGTTGCTAATTTTTCAGTTTGTGCAGCACAGAAACACAGAGACACACCCAAAGAAATCATGAGACACATGCATTAGTGTGGTTAACTCTTGGGTCTTCTTCCCCCTCTGGATATGGGTCAGGATTTTGCTGACTCTAGTTCTGAGTCCTTCTAACATTCTAGAAGAATATTGATCTGTCCTGTAGTTTTATGTTGTTATCTCAATTGACTTATATGTCACTGCAGTTCACTAATGGTGTATCTGATCTAGTTTTGGTCTGCTCATATGCAGATAATAATTTAAACACAACAGTGATGAAGTTATGGGTAGTTTGCAAAATTATTTAGATAGAAGCCCCAATATCCAGGTGACCAGGCTGCAGCTGAGTATCTTTGTTTCATAGCTAGACTTCTGTTCTTCCCCAAGCTGGCTCAGGAATGTTTGCACTGCACTACACTGTGCTGAAGTGGAAATACACCTCAGGAGCACAGGCAAACTCTGCTTTGAAGCTGGATTTTCACTCCATCCCTCCTCTTTATTGGAGGGGGTGGAGTGGGCAGCTGGAGGATACCATGTGCTGCACAGGATGTGCAAGAGCAAAGAGTAAAGCAACCCAGTAACAGCGCAAAATGTCAACACGCAAGGAAGTCACGTGTGTATAAAATACTCTCTCTTCAAAAATGCACAAAGAGTTCTCTCCAAAGGATGTGTCACAAAAACCCCACTGACAAATGGCACCCAAGCCTGTTAGGAGTGGGGAGAAATAAAAGAAAAATAATCATTATGGTTTATGGAATATATATTGGTAATCTTGCAATATATGAAAATTCCCCTTTCAGAAGGTTTACAGATCCATTTGAATCCCAGACAAAAACTGAAGAAATTTGACTCCCAGTTATTGGGAAAGGGCAGTCACTTGCACTAATATTGCTTACTATTTTAGATTTTTGTTTTAAGATTTTAATTTTCAATAACTAATATAATACTGGAACAGGAATATGTAGGTGTTTTTTATCTTGAAAGGTCCTTTAAACTTCGTAGTCCTGATGTTGTAAAGCTAGTATATTAAAGTGGGATATTTCAATTGCTCTAAATTTGTGGTTCTCAATATTGATAAAATCTGGTGAATTTAAGTCTCTTATTGACTTCAGGGATTATTAGACTTGGGCTAAATCTGTTATTTTAAAATTTTCTAAGATAAGTAAAATATTTTCTTGCCCTGACTTTTGTTATTTAACACCTTGAAATCTTTAGTGATTACTCAAAATGTTTTTATAGAATTATGCTGGCAGTAAGTTCTTTATCTTATGAGCTCAATAATTCTGTAAATAATGTTTTACAGCAATGTTATTTTTTTTCCAGCCCAAATGCGATACTAAGATTAAGATTTAATCACTTTGCCACAGAATGTAGTTGGGACCATATGTATGTATATGATGGAGATTCAATATATGCACCTTTAATAGCTGTATTTAGGTGAGTGTATTTATTAATCTTGTAGTTCAAGTAGTCATGTGTGGACACTTAATTACCAGGGTTAAAAATAACATTAGAGGCTCTAAAATGTTAACTAGCTTGCTTTGTTTTGTTAATATTATGGGAACATGTATGTAAAGTTGTATTAGAATGAATTCCAAAACATTACATCTTTGGTTAGGTGATCAGAGCATAAATCCCTTATGTGGCTTGTGCTGACATTACATGGAGTGTTGCTGCTTGGAATTTTCCAATGCCTTTTGCTTGGAAACCACTCCTTTACCTTGCAGAGGCATGGACAAGTTTGATACATGTTTTATGATTTGTTTTTTAAAAAGAAGTTTTCAAATTATATTTCGCATTACCTTTCATAAGTAGTTAACCACTAGGGTAACTAACCCTGGCCTTCCGTTTTTGTTCCCCCTCCTCTCCCAAGGATTGCCTAAAAGCATTTTTCCCATTTTCTTTTGCAGTGGTCTAATAGTCCCTGAAGTGCGTGGAAATGAAACTGTTCCTGAGGTAGTTACTACATCTGGCTATGCATTGCTCCACTTTTTTAGTGATGCTGCTTATAACCTGACAGGATTTAACATTTTTTATTCGTAAGTAGTTTTTTTAATAGGTAATTACTTCTGTTTTTTTCCAGTACCATAATGGTTATACTTAGTGGCATGTTTCTACAACCAGGGTTGTAATAAATGATTAAGGTACAAGTTAGGGGAAAAAATCCCAAAGATAGAGCATATTGAGTGAAGCCACATGGCCATTCCAAGACTATGTTATTCCTCTGCCATATGGAACTAAAATGTATCCCTTCCAGTGTTTATCCAACACATGTAGTTGTCATATGGAATGGAAAGGAGATTATATCTGCAGTCATGTCAATTCCCTTCTCTTGAACTAGGATCATCTGTTGCTTGATTTTTATTGCTGAATATACTTCTCTGGGTTTTGAAACCTATGCTGAAATTTGGTTTTTGTGCCAGCCACAAAGTTTTTATTCCATTTCTTCTCTACTTCTCGGGTACTTTCCTGTTCTGTTTTCTATCTCAGTTTGAATTCTGCCTTTGTAGTTTCTTCTCCTCACTGTCTGTCTTTCAGTTACTCTGATGGCAGAGTCTAATCTGATATAACCATGTTTTTGTCCAGTCTCCTTTTCTGTGTCAGCAGCTTTAAAGATGTATCCAATGGATCTGAGCCTTTTCTTTCTTTATGCACCAGCTGTTGATCTCAGCTTCTGTCTTATTTGGGACATGCTTGTGACACATAATGCAACATCTATTCATACTGGATGCTTCAACTAAGGGGGGATTGCTTGGTCCTGTTGGACCTGTTTCTTCATGTGATAGTTTTTCCATAATTGCAGATAGACCTGTTATTTTCTCTCAGTTCCTTCAGATTCTGAAATACCAGTTATTGGGATGTGGTGGCCAGCACTGCATTTCCTATGTAGAAGCACATGTAATATTTTTGTCATGTTCTGTATTAATTTAAAGTTTCTATTTGTGCTTTTCACCATGGCTTTGCTCTTGGCAGAGGTACCTGTTAAATTGTCCTTGGAAAGATTGTTCCTGTAACTTGCAGTGGTTTGCCTGCCTTTGAGCACATAATAAATAGCTGTTCAGAGTTTGAGAAACCTCACTGAATATATTGCATTGGAAATGGCACTCTAGAAGACTGAGTATTTTTAATTTTTGTCAGTTGACATCAGTAAAATGCAATCACCTGGCAGACTTCTCTACTGTAATTAGATACATTTTTCAGTTATCCCTGAAGCTTTTATTGCACTTTTTTTTGTCTTGAGAACAAATGGCAATATGACTTGGCATTCTTAAGGAATGAGAGTATGTGCTCTGCATTCTTTCATTACTTGATAATGTCCTGCATGCTGCGTATCATTGCCTAATTTTTTTTGAAGATTTAGAATAAGTGAAAAAACCTGCCAGTTTTTAATTCCATTATATATGTAACTCATAAAATTTTATGTACTCTGATCTTGTGTTTCTTCTATTGAAATGGATACTTTCAAAATATATTTTTTTTTAATGAGCCAATGTCCACACTTCTTATGATAAAGAAGTACCTACAATTTCTTTTTATGGCTACATTAACTTCGTTTCTGTCACTGATCTATTGTACTTTGCTTCTGTTATCCTCTTCCTTCCTTGGTTTTCCACTTCACCTTGATGTACTGCTCGTATTCCTTTATGCTGGGGAAGACAGAAGCACAAAATCCGTGACTGAAGTGCCACGCCAGTTTCAAACAACAGTAGTTACTCCAGAACAGCCTTTGTGTTCCTTGGAGTCAGGCAACTTGCTACCAATTCTGCTGATCCAGTTTTTCTCATTCCGTTTGAATCCTTAATGAACCTGTTGGAGTGGGAATAGGTCTGCTTTCAAAGTGGTATCTGTCTTGCTGGAGAAACAGAACCGTTCCCCTTCCTGCAGAACAGTCTCCCTGTGAAGTGGGGTGAGAGGTTCCTGACTGCTGCAATGTACAGCAGTTAATGCCATCAGTGGTTTGAATGCCAGTTTTACCAGGAAAACCACCCAGGATGTTTGCAGTTCAGATGTGGAATTTTCTGTTTTAGTAATGTAACAGAATTAGTCCTTTGAGGTGTGAGTGTCTTGAAAAGGAAAACTTGCCTTCTGCTTGTCCTACCACAACTGCCTTTTGTCAAAGGCCAGCCTCAAACAATTCGTCGCTCATTTTAAACAACTCTTTCTTCATTCAGAAAGGGCAAGGAGGGCTGTGAACAGTATCCATCTTTCCCATCTACAGGGTGTGGTCTGGGTTAGCATCAGGGATTAGTAGTAAGAGTTTATTCTGAGTTACAACCCAACCCTTTGCTGTGAGTCATCAAAAAAGGCTTCAAATCCTTTTTGGACTTTAGCTGGTGCTGCCTGGGACTCTGTTCATGGAAACTCTTGGACACACAAACTTCCACGTCCTCCATCTCCCTTCATCTCCAAGGAGTTGCCTGCATTTCTGGCAGGCTTAATTTTTTTTTTTTTTTAAATACTTTGCTTAATTCTGCAGGCCAGTTGCCTGTGATCGCAGTATTTGGTAGGGTGTATCATAAACACCAACTCCCATAACAGTCACAGACTAATAAGTTTTCCTGTTTTTGCATCTCAAACTGGAGTTAAGGAGGCAGGGTTAAGGTGGCTCTATTATTAAGAATTCAAAGCATGACGTGTTTCCTGTAAGTAGTTTGGTATATTAGCCTTGTATCTTGTATTTTTCCTACTTGGTTTTCCCTGTTTCAATGCTCTCAGTTGTTAGACACACTGTTTTACAGCACGGAGCAAAGCCAATCAGGACAACCCTTTAATTGTGTGCCTGTGGTGGAGAGTTTAAGCCCAGTCACTTTCAAGGTGGTTGTTCCTAGAGATAATAAGCATTTGAAGGGATTGATTAGAGTGCTGGTACTGGAAGACAGAAAAAATCTGGGTGATGATCTTCCCAGGCAGGCAGGGCCTGTCCTTCTGCTTAATGTCAATAGTTGTTACAGTGCAAAGTATTTGTGACCCTGTCTGCATCACAGACTTTGTGTACAAGCCTTAATGAACACCTTTTGAGCTTGTTTACCTGTAAAATCATCATTAGACTTGTGGTTTATCTGTAAATAGAATTTTTTTATGATAAAGATACTTTATCTGACAAATACTGCCAGATAAAACCACTGTCATCAGCCCTTGGCTCGTCACTTCTCTTATTTTACTACTGCTTCTATTTTTATTTTTTTTTCCTCCTTCTTTCCAGAATTAACTCTTGTCCTAATAACTGCTCAGAACATGGGAAATGTACCACCAGTGTGTCTGTACCAAGCCGGGTATACTGTGAGTGTGACAAGTATTGGAAAGGAGAAGCCTGTGATATTCCGTATTGTAAAGCCAACTGTGGCAGTCCAGATCATGGGTACTGTGATCTGACAGGAGAGAAGCTGTGTGTCTGCAATGATAGCTGGCAAGGTAAGGTTTTGTTATGTGCAATCAAGTTAATCTAGTGAAAAAAACCTGCTTTTACTGCATCCTATGTAGAATAAACATAGATGAACCACTGGAATGATTTTTTATGTGGATATAGATATAGGCAATTTAATGCTATAGAAGGCTCACAGCTTTGATATTTTCTGTCTGAAGGTACTGCAGAAATATCTGACCTGAACTTTCTTGTGCTGGGCATTCTTCTTTTTGGATGATTAATTAGAAAAAAAAATAATGACTGTAATTACTGGAGAGTTGTGAGCACTTCTGGAGACTAAATTCCTCCATAGCCTCATTTCCTATTCTATTTTTT
This sequence comes from Scytalopus superciliaris, assembly GCA_013400415.1. Taxonomy (NCBI): domain Eukaryota; kingdom Metazoa; phylum Chordata; class Aves; order Passeriformes; family Rhinocryptidae; genus Scytalopus; species Scytalopus superciliaris. The sequence continues at coordinate 67,721 of VXBX01000364.1, forward strand.
AATGTCTAGATTGACTTGATTTTTCTTCCTCACTCTTTCAATGACACATCATCTCATCATGAGTAGCCACTGTCTGGTTTTTGGTTGGGTATTATTTGTTTGGGCCTCTCAATAGAAAAGGAAGGTGAACTGCTTTGTTACAACAGTACCAGCCTTGTGTGGACACATCCTGTGGGCTAATGGATGTACTGTAAGCATGTGCTGCAGTTTTATTCCCAGTGCCATAATTGTTTCTCTTACAGATCAATTATTTAAGATCCTAAATGTTTAATTCACTGACTATAATTATGCTAGATGTTTGTGAGTTTTTTGGTTTTATCCCTTACCTCTTCCATTACAAGTCTCAATCGGATTATCTCGCTATACGTTGAAACTGCCATTTTTCTCTTAACAGAAATATTAAAATACCTTCAGATTATTTAGCTGCTATGCCTCTTCCCATGGCTTCCTGCCTCTACTTCTGTTGTATTGCTGTTTCTTTTTGCATGTCAAAGGAAATGGCGTTTTTACTCCTATTAGCTGTCACACCTATTACTCTAAAGACAGGATGGGAGTTAATACATTTCTCTTCTTAATAATTAATAAGTTGTTCATTAAAAGGCAGTCAGTGCCCCACAGAAAGGAAGTGGTTTAGCAATCTGGTCATAGAATGGAAACAGTGTAGACTTGTTACTGAGTCCTTTAGAACCTTCCAGGATTGTAGTGCACAGAAAGGTCCTGAAAGCTTAATCTGTGTAAGGAATTGTGAATGGAATTTGCAGCAGGAATATCACCCTTTTATTTGTGTGTGGATTCCTTGCAATTTCAGATCCCTGTGTACAAAATGGGAAAGTGTCACAAATCTTTGAAAGTTATTTTTGGGCTATGCCTTCAGTTATAGTGCTATAAACTTCATTAGAGGTTTTGAGCACGAAGTAAAATTTCAAGTCTAATTTCCACCATTAGTACCTTCCTTCCACCTGGCACTTCTGTACATTCTAGCTTCTCACTCTTCCCTACAGTGTATTGGATTATGTATCTTCCTGCATTGTTCCTTGGAACTTCCTGCGCTGAACCTACAGAGATGTAAATTAATTTTTTTTTTTAATTATTCTGTCACAGATGAGCTGGCTTGGATTCATAATTGTATTTCCATACTAAATACAAATCAGTGCCAAACTTTCCTTAAGCTCTCTGGGAGGCTACTTGCTTCTCCATTCTGTGTCTGCATTTATTTGCACCTATATCCTCTATAGTTTATGCACTGATAGTATTTTCTGTGTAGGTGACTTACAATACTGGAATCATAAATTTCTCTACTTATTTTACTGTTCTTGCTATCTGACAAGTTTTTCCTTGTTTAGTAATTCAAACCCAGTGACTGACAAGTCTTGATCCCTATGATTTTGGAGAGAGTTTTATGTCTTGGGAGTTTTTTGAGTATGTTTAGTGCCTATATTATTATAAATAAAAAAAGAAAAGTCTTTGAACTGCATTGATTGAGACATATAATAATTAAAATTTATGGTTCAGAACACAGACCCCAGCATGGGTTTTTTTCCTTTTACAATGGTGACATCTTGTGGATATTGTAGAAGGAGCAGCTCTGAAGAAATTTCACATTTAAAACAAAGATTCTGAGAAAACAGAACACTGTATTTTTTTGGGATAGAATAATGGAGTAAAAAGTAGTGTCCTCTCATTATTAGATACATTTTATGGAATGTAATACAAGGATCTTGTAGATATTTACAACTGGCTGCTAGTCATACCAATATAGAATAAAGCAATGGAAATGTTAGCTTTTAGATTTGGAAAGCAAATAATTTTAAAAATTTTTGTTTTTAACAGGCATTGAATTTGCCAAAAAGGTACTTGTTAAATGTAGTGGGGTTTTTTAGATAATGCTAGTAATGTTAAATGTTTCTGAGATGGTTGGTCTCATATAGGAAGAAAATTTAGTATTTACATGAAATACAGTTAATTTAAACTATTCAGACAGCAGAAGGGAGGCTGAAGTTTTTGCTAAAGAGTGATTCATTTATGAGTACTGCATCATATTACACTGTCCCATTAGTGGCTAATCTGTCTTTAGAGTACATATTATATAGCAGAATATGTTGATGCCTGCTGTTACAGGCTGTGGATGTAATTCAGGGAAGATAAAATCGTGCCTTAAAACTACTGACTTGATCCCTTTTTCTTTGCTAGGCATAGGTAAAAGAGAAGTGGGGACTTGGCTGAGGCAAAAGTGGTGGCTTTTGCACTAATTGACCTATTTAAGAAGTTTACCGAAAGATGCTTTTGCTGAATGTGTGTTCACAGCCAGCAAATTCTCTTTGATACCGGGAGCTCAGTGTCTTGGATTGTCTCAGGCTGTAAAGGAGCAGAGAGATTTCCAAATAGCTGGAACTTCTCTAACATTCGGGATGACTGGAAGGATTGTAAACAGTTCCTTACTTTTAAGAGGGTTAAGTGGGCTGTCTTGGAAGAAGTTGAAAACATTGCTAACTATTGGGTATAAACAGGGGAAAAAAGAGAGTTCAAGGCTCTCTTGAACTTAAGAGAAGCTTTACTGATACTTTGATCACTGAACATCAGTACAACAAGCTAAAGGGGAATCTGCTGGAGAGGACTTACAGGGAGTGTTTACATTAGTCCTTAAGAGCATGAGCAGGGTTCCTTCAAAGCAAATCTGATCTTTCATGTCTATTGTGTATTGGATTGCATCGTGAGATTGCTTGAAAACAGAGCAAGTGCTTTCCTTTAGAAGAAAATAGACCAGAAGATGAGCTCTAGGGTTGCACACAAAGGGGCCTTCAACCCTACTGCAAAGTTAAAACACCAATAAAAATTCTGGAATGTGTATAGTTAGTTGGTTCTCCCTACAGATCTGCTCCTAGGTGATAGAGATGTAGGGGAAGACCAGATTCTGAAATTAAACTAATTAGCTTTGGAATAAATCCATTAGCAATTCAGGCAGCTTGAATTTTATAACATCTCTCTAGGGAAAAATGAGCCTTTATGTAAGGAGAAGAGTAAACAATGAAAGTATAAAAGGAGCTGTGACTACTGCAGTGTAAAATCAGTATTTTGCCTTGCTTGTTATTATGGCTTCTATTCTAACAACATTTGAGTATGGCCAGTATTACTGTGGCAGTGTGTCTATGTACAACATAGGTTATCCTCACAGCACTAATTGGAGTTGAGTTTGTTCCCATAACTGCAGTGAAAGGCTTTGAGGTCACACTCTCTTGTCTGGCCTGCCTTACTCAGTGCTGAGGTTTAGCAAAGCTCGGCTTCTGTGGCGCTGGTTTATCGGGCTTATTGAGACCAGTGGAGAAGGTTTCAGGCGGGAGCTCGGGCAGCAGCTGGTGAAATGCAACACTGCAAAGAGCTTGTGCCAAATTCTTAGAGGTCTGAAATGTGAGATTTTGGCCTGATGTGCCCCAGTGTTCTTGAAGAGAAAGCATACAAGAGTCTGTTCTCAGAGAAGAGGATCTGTGATGTAACATTTGCTTCCAAGAGAAGAAAAAGCAAGTAGAAACAGGTGTCTTGTAACTGCTCTGTCCCATGATAATGCCCTCTTGGTCTCAATTTTACCTTTCAGGTTGTCTCTCAGTCAAGTACCAATTTAGTCAAGAAAAACTACAGTTTTACAGTCTGGGAGATGTCCTCTTGTGAGTTTATAAATACAGGTGTATATATCTATAATATAGATGCACATAAAAGCACAAACCCAAGGAATCCTTCTTTCCCCCAATTTTAAGTTAAAATCTAATTTCTGCTCTCCATATTTGTCGACTTTTGGATGTTTATCATAGAAATGAGAGTTCTCTAAGGAAATTTTTGCATATATGGAATTGGTAGGAAGGAATTGTCTCATAATGAATGATTGCTTCATATATACTGGAAATGTTCTTTAGTTTTATCTTCACATGGAATTTAACAATTTGTAAAATGTCCTTTGAGGATTTTGTGCAATTTGTAAACAAAAAATAGCTATCATAATTGGGAATTTATTGCCTGAAAATGCGTGAGAAAAATCAAGTATCCTTATTTCAAGAGAATGAATATCACAGGTAAATGAAGAGCCAACTGCAGCTTTAAAGACTGTTATGGGTGTCATTTGACAATTAGTGAAAACAAGTTTAGCAGAGTTTATCTAATTTCAATAAATGACTGCATTAAAGTGGTTCATAATACTCTGTGTGTCTAATTAGGCTGAGATTTACGAAGGGAGTCCCCTGCTATTTGTGAGTTTCAATGAAAAATGTAAACATTTATTTAAAATGCATGCACTTAAATGTAGCACAAACACTTGTTTAAAATAGGGATTCCATGCAATACTCTGTCCTGAACACAGGAAGGAGGTAGTGCTGATCTCCCTCATAAGGGAAGATAGTAAATTTTGTTCATTATCTGTAGCACTTTCATTGAAGACTGGGAAGAAAGTGACTCATGCAGCTCAAAACTTGTTAGCTTTATTTCAGAAGTGTGTAAAGTTACAGACTATAACTTGAGAAAGGAAATAATTAAAGGTATGCTGTGATTGAATAGCGAAACTGTTGAATTATGAATTTACCAATGTAGTTCATGCTTAAATGGTCTGTAAGAAAAGTGACAAGAAATTGCAGTATATTTTATCTGAACCTCTGCATTTGATGACAGGAAATCGTTGAAACTGAAGAAGGCAGGGAATATGTAAGGGAATGGTAAAAGGAACTCAGTTTCTTAATTGTGAAGTGTGAGTGGGTGTGCTGAACAGGTAACTTGGGATGGAGAGATATCAGTACTCCTCAAGGTGTGATCTTGAAACTGATATTGCTATGTAAATTTTATAACCTACTTAGAAGACTGCTAATGAAATCTGGTACTGCAAAGGTGGAAGTTCATTTAAGTGTGAAGGAGGACCAAAATATCTTACCAAAAAGGCCTCGAGTAATGTGTAGGATGTAATTACTTCAGTATAAATTGTAAATTAATACATTTAGAGACTAAGAGTATTAATAATTTGTTTTATAATCTTGGATTGAAGTGTGGAAGGTGACATGGGAAACTTGCCTGTCTATTTCAATTAGAACATGAACTAATTAATACTATTAATTTTGTGTACTCCACATACTCTAGGCTGTGGCAACTGAATGGCTTTTCAGAGCTACATCAGAGTGTGTGCCCCAGGATTTCTGTTTCATTCATGGAGGAGGCTGAGTCCTGGCACAAATAGCTGGAGACCTACCCAGGATCTCTCTGCCTACCACTGAGTCTCACTGGCAGCGAGACTATTTGCAGGACGGGAGAAGTAATTGCATCCCATATGGATGCTGTGGAGCTGTGCACAGTGGCAGTGTAGACATACATGGATACACCTCCTGTTAGAAATGCCCGTGAGCCATTCCAGAACACTTTCCTCTCATCTACTTACTAGCTACATGAAACTACAAACTTGATATCACTTTTCTTTAAAGAAGGTGATTTACCTGTGGGGGAATTTATCTGGCTCCAGTCCCAGCAGTGAAAGTCTCTGGTGTTGGGAGTGTGACTGTCAGAGTGGGAAGATTCCTTCGTATACAGCTTGGCAAAACCTCTTATAAAATTTTTATTGAAAGCATATTAATATATATTTTCTTATATTAAAAAAAAATTTCAAATCTCAAATGCATCATCATATGAAGATTTTATTGGGTACTTGAGAAGACTGGTACTGGGTTTGTATTTATGATGGCTAAAAAACTTTGTTGAAGCAATAGTTCTCAATTAAAATGATCTAACATCAAACAAATACAGAACAAACAGGAAACACTTTATTTAATTGATTTAATTAGATTGTATGAAAAAGAGCACTATGAAATTTATATTCAACACATCAATACTTTTAGGTTTTTTTCTGTGATCCTAAAGGAAAAGATTAGGTGTGAAGACAGTAGATGATGTTTAGTCATTAGGTGGAAATCGATCTTATGACTTAAGCTACTGGAACAGATTGTTACTTTGGCTTTTCATGAAACTCCTCAATAAATAGAAATTAGATTCTTTCTCATGTGTTGTGTGGATAAACCACTTTTTTAAACCTATAGAATTTTCCCCTACCTTGGAGGATAACATAATTGACTTCCAATTCAGGTTTATAAAGTTGTTGGCTGTTTTTAAAGCTTTTCTTTTTTCCCCCCTCCCCAGTGGTTTGACTGACACATTAGGAAGATAAGAAAGAAATTCAATTTTAAATAAATGGAGAAAAATCATATTTGCATAGAACATAACAAAACATATTTTTCATTATCTTTGTTCTGCAGCTGTAGTGCTCTCTGTTGCACAAAAGACACGTATTTAGTGAATGGGATGTTTCTGAAGAGAAAATGCATTTATGCTGAAATAAATGATATATGTATTCAAGTAGAAAAATCTATAAATGATATTTATAAAAACAAGGCAAATGTAGGACTTAAAAAGCAATAGCCAAACAAAAGCATTTGCTTCTTAAATGATGTTTTGGTAAATGCCAGTATTATTCTATTGCTTTGCATTTTTACAACTCTGTTTCATTTTTCTACTGATTGATACATAACGCGGTATGTCCTTGCCCAAGGCAAAGCTTGGAGCTGAAAGATCTTTAAGGTCCCTTCCAGCCCAAGCCTTTCAATGAGTCTGTGCGACGTGGTGTTTCCCCTTTCTGCCTCACCTTTCCTGCCGCTGTGTCGACCAGCAGCAAAGCCCTGGTGCTGCGAGGGACTGATCTCTGACATTCTTTGCGCCGCTGATCTGGTTAACAGTATTGTTAATATTTTTTGCGTTGTTAGCTTAGTATAAAAAGGCTTTGCCTGTCTTCACTTTATCAGAGCCGGTGCCGTCGCACATGATGTGTTTGCCGTGCGGGTTTTTGCAGCTCCGGGTCTCCAGAGGCGAAAATTCCCACGGCTCGGCACGGGAGGAGCGGCTGTGCTGTGCTCGCCGCTGCCCACCGGGGGGCGCTGTTGGCCGCGACATCGCGGCCCTGGGAGCGGGGGCTGAGGCAGCGACAGCCACAGACGCGGCTCCGCTCCCCGACCCCGCACCCTTTGCATCGGTTTTAAGCCCTTCCCCGTTCAAGGAATACTTAATCAATTGTTTATTTTAAAGCCCTTTCAGATTCAGATTAAACGTTTCCTCCAGCGTTTTACCAAATCGCAATTTCGCTGAGGTTACAACTCTATTACAGTATCAATTATTAATGCTTAAGAAATAATATGCTGAATTGTTCATACTCTCATTAGACCTCATTCAAATACCATTAATCTTTTCTGAGTAGAAGGTATAATGAACTGTGGGAATTGAGTGTCTCCATCATTTAGTGAACGGGAGGTAATTTGGATACAAGTGGACATCATTCTTCTGCAGGGTACTAGGAAAAGTTGACAGCTGGTCAGGTTCAGTTTGGGTGCCTGCTTTTTGTCTATGAGAAGTTACTGTAACAAGCTGCCCCTAGAATGATAATAAACATTGGAAAATCTAATCTCCCTGCACTCCCCTCGCAGACAATGGTTTAAAATTATGAACTGTATGTGCATTGCTTATTTAGCTTGCTTAGTAAACTTCATCAGCTCTCTTCCAAATGTGTGTCTGGTCTCCCCTTGACACAGTGTAAATCTTTGCATCCAGAGCATCCTTTGCCTGGGGAGCATCCTTGCCAGGAAGATCTGATACTTTTTCATGAAGAAGTGTCTCCTCTTGTTTGTTTTGAACATGGCTTCTTCAGGCTGCATTTGGTGAATCCTGGCTCTTTGTATTCAGAGAGACCCTAGACTCTTCATATATACCCTCTCTGAGTCACTTATTTTATAGACATTTATTATTCACTTCCAAATTGTCTTTTTTTTTTTTTTNAGAACTCAGTAGCTCAAAGGAATTTGATGGCATCTGTAGCTGCAACATCCGTATTAGTCTTGTGTCAACAGCGTCCAGCTCTAATCCATCTTCTTTTTCAGTAGTACACACAGTTTTCTAAGGGTGCAAAAACTGCAGATTTATGCAGTGGGGTAACAGTATTGTCTACTCTGATATGGCTTGTTATTGTTACCACTGCTCAGTAGTGATGTAATATTTTCATGAGCTATCCTAAGATGATCCTGAGATGTAGCTTACTTAGTTTTCAGTTTGACTATGTTGAACTCTGTGTGTTGTTTTATTGTTCGGCCACATGGTCAGACAAGAACTTGTTCTGTGGTTCTTTTTAGGCTCATCTGATTCCCTGTGCCCTCCAGTAATTGCCTTTAGCAGCAAGTTTTCCTCACTGTTCATCCTCTCTCGGGGTCATTAATGTTGCACATCACCTGTATGCCATCACCAGTGGCAAAACTTTCAATTCCATGATTGATAATGCTAAAAATGTTGAAAAATTCAGTGTTCCCCATCTGGAAATAAAGCCAGTCAATAATGATGTACAGGCACCAACAAGAGACAAATAGTGCCGGTGCTGCCTTTTTTTGTTCAGTAACAAATGTCTGTATATATTCAGGTTTTAAATAACAAGTTCTAGAGCATAAATGAATGATGAAAAGATCAGAACAAATAAAATATTAGATGTTCGTGATATTAGTAGTCCTATAACTCAAAAATTATGCATTTTGTTGACTTTTTGTTATTTAGCAAAAAAATGATTGTTTGAAATACATTTGGAAATAATATATAGCTGTGTGTTTGTGGCTTTGTAGAATGATCCATAAAATGTTACAAAATCTAAATATTAAAATAATTCTTTTGATAAAGTGTATTTTCCACTTGAAAAATTATGCAGGATGGCACTGGCAAAGGGCAGATTTTTACTTCTGAGATTTAATATAATACATATTGTAATTTAGTTTATGTAATATTATTTGCTTTCATATAACTTACTCTGGTTCAAATATGGTATAGTTTTTCTCCAGAGGTAATATCCAGTCCACATATTCTGCTACAAGTTTTAGACCCAAGTGATAGGTCATCTGAAAAATGTGATGCATTGTGCCATTCTTTCAATTTGTGACTCATACAATCTGTTTTCTGAGAAGAGTGCAGGAATGGGTTGTTATTATTTGAGCTAATCTAATGCTTTCAATCTGACTGACATCCCATGTTGTCAATTTTTTCATTGAGCATCTGTTAAACATAAAAGTCTATACCATATTTTATCAAAATGAGCAATCCTGACATCTGTAATTAAGCCTCCCCTGTTTCTGCTTTATTGGCTTTAACATTCCTGTCTAACAGATTGTACAAATTGCACATTTGTTTACAAAACAGGTCCAGATTGTTCTCTGAATGTCCCTTCCACCGAGTCTTACTGGATTCTCCCAAACGTGAAGCCTTTCAGCCCTTCCGTGGGCCGCGCTTCCCACAAGGCCGTCCTGCACGGGAAGTTCATGTGGGTCATTGGTGGATACACTTTTAACTACAGTTCCTTCCAAATGGTGTTGAAGTAAGTGATTTCTACTTTGTCATATCCTTTCTGATGTGGCTTAGGGAAAAGAGATTTTACCAGGGAGGCAGCTTCTATCTTATAATTTCATGGAAAGGTTTTATGTGTTTTTAGATTTTCTATTAATGGTCTTGATTTTCTGCTTGTAATTTTCTTATGATGACAAAAAGGGGAAATATGGGCAGTATCAAACTGTATGGGATACTGCTATGTAACTCCTTCAGTTTTGTGAAAAACCGCAAAGCATAAAGGTTTGTGATGGTAAAACAGGGAGAAATCTATGTGCTGATACTTGTGAACAGTAAATCTCAAATGTTATCTGCATTATTCAAGTTAATTTATGATTATAGGAGACTTGTATTTAGTGCATGCACTTAGCCTGTTGGTGCCATGCCAGTAGGGTGTTAGGCAGCTCTCCTCTATTTCATTTCTTTATATTTACGACAGTTTTTGTATGTATGTGTTTCTGACCACCTATTGAAAACAAAATTGAAGCAGCTGTAAATATTACCCAGACGGTTTGTATGGTAACTTGTATTTATAGAGAGGCCCTAAATGTGATAAATGCAAGTGTTAGGATATGCTTTATTAGCATGTTTACTTCTCCTGTTTTTGTCTATCTCTGGGTTTCTTCCACACGTTTACAATCATGCAAAACAAATCCCAATTTATTTGGTGTGTTTCTCTTCTACCTCTGTCACTTTTTTTTTTTTTTTACCTCTCTTCCGTCTTGTTTTGTGTTAGTGCGTTAATGGTTTAAGTGTTAATTAAAATGTAATGGAACTTAAAATCAACTGTATAGCTAAGAGGATGCTCAGTAGTAAATCTTCAAAGTAAGGCAAAAATATGTGACACAAGCAGTTCAGAGGAGTGGGTTTCTTTACATGTCTGATAACAGTGGGCCTAATTAGCGCCCAGTTCCACAGCTTTCCTACAGGTCTGGGGATTTTTATTACATTTCCATTTTCTGGGCTTGTTGATGGGTCCCTTAAAGAGCTGCTCCTGTTTTGCTTGGTGAACACGTAGTACACTCTCACAAGTTACTGCAGTGTGGTAGTAGTTAACAGTGACCACGTTACTGCTGCTATCAAACCTCCACGTCAGGTAAACAGACACTGATCAAGTCTGCCAAATAGAAGTTAGTTTGGACATACAGGCCCCTCTACTTCTCTGCAGGTGAAAAATGTTTACTTTTCTATTTCTTTTCTAGCTACAATTTGGAAAGCAGTATATGGAATGTAGTACCTGTATCCAAAGGGCCACTCCAGAGATATGGACATACTCTTGCTTTGTATCAGGTACGGACTCTTCAGCATTCTATATAATCAATTTCTTTGTTGTGCTCTCAGTGATCTTAAAATGACTCCCCATGAAGGTAGATATTTGAGGATAATTTGTTTGCTAGTCTGTAAATATTTTGTGTTAGTGTTTTCTTCAGTGTTTATAGATGTATTGCACAATTTTTGGAAAAGGGATTGTGCAATAAATCTAAGTAACTTAGCTGACCATGGACACACAGAGCTAAACCTGCCAGGGGTGTGCGTGGTAAAATTGGAATTGTGGGCAGTGCTCTTCCTGACCAGGCACCATCCCCGGGGGCTGAGCCCAGCAGGCAGAGCCAAGTGCTGGTGACACTGCCCTTTAGCAGCCCCACAACACAGCAAATGGTGACCCAGGTCCAGGAAATATTCAGGGAATGCAGCTGGGAGCACAAGGACACACGACTGGAGAGAAGGCTGCAACAATATGCCTGAGGGGTCCGTCAGGGAGACAAGCTATGGATGATGACAAACTTGTTAACTGTGACAGAGAAGTACAGAATGTGTACTGCAAATTTTCATTTGTTTGCATAAGACACCCCCAGCAGGGAAGGACAAAAAGGATTGGATCAGGTCAGGCCAGAGTGTTCATCTTGCCTGGTAACATGTCTTGGGGACTGGGTAACAGCAAATGCCTAGGGAGGAATATAAGGAAAAATGACAGGAACATATAGAAGCTTCTTCAGAATACTGTCCTAGTTTGCAGCTGGGATTTCCTAAAATAGGATAGTACTTTAGTTTAAAAAAAAATTGAATACATATTTTCTATTTTTTTCCAATTTTTGGACCATATATTTACTTTAACATTGGCATCATCCTGCACCTAAGAATTCCGGTGTAATTTTTAAAGAAATACCACCTTTTGAGTACTGGTACTAGCTAATTTAAATTTGATAATCCCCACTTATTCTCCATTTACTTTCTTTGTACCACTCATGATTTTCTGTAAGTCCATCACATCCTCTCTATCATTTCCTTTTCAAGCTGAAAATTCCTTTTGTTTTTAATAATCCTCTATAAGGAAGATATTTCATGCCTTGGATAACATTGTGTCTTGCCTCTACTTCTTCTAATTCTCTTATATCCCTTCTGAGTTAGGGGAAATCAGTCTTTAGTGTATTCTTACCTCAGAGGTTGACATCACAGAATTGCAGTCTAATTTTTTGCTGTTAATTCTTTAGGGTATTTTGGCTTTTTTTTTTTTTTAATTTTATTTTTTTAAATCTGCTGTTGGCTTTGAACTGGTATTTTCACAGAACTGGCAGTTATAACCTCAAGTTCTCATTCAAGTCAATTAAAAACCCATCCTGTATATACAGACTTAGAACTTTGAATTTTTTTTTCACATACGCATCTTTTCTTATGTAGGCACATGAACATTTATTTACCCTTTTGTTTGTTCTTATATTGCACATTCAGTATTAGACTCTTCTGCAATTCTTTGCTCCTTACCATTGTCTCAGCTGTTTTGATAACACAGTATTGTCAAAAAGCATTGCCATTTTTCCCCTCATATCTCTGCCAACTTGTTTTTCAGTAGGTTGAACAAACAAATCCCAGCTGCAGATCTCTGTGGGACACCACTAATGACCCTTATTTATTTAAAAAGTAACTTTTTTTTCCCCTCAAATTTTATTGACTTACCTTGGTGTTACCTTGCTTGTCCCAGAGCATCTTAGTTTCTTCAGGGCATGAGGAACTTGATGAAACATCCTTTGGAAATTTTAGGTAAATGTATCAAGTGGACCTTGACACATTTCCTTCAGGAAAAGCCAGTGATTTGTAAGATATAACTTCCCTTTTCACAACTTCATAGCATTTTCATCAGTGTGTTTGTTTTATTCACTGAATTCTGTCCTTTCTGTCTCTTTCTTACCAGTCTTCTTGTATGGACATGTTTTTAAGCAGGAATTTTAACCTTCTGTTTTTAGTTTTAGCTATGGAAATACCTGTAAAGTCTGCCATGGAGGACTCATTTGGGAAAGTTAACCTCAATTTATTGCTCTGGCTTTATCTTCTCAGGGTACTCCTTCAGACTGTATGTTGGCACCACAAAGTATCTGGTTGGCTGTATTGCTAATGCATATGAAAAATAATGTATTAGCACTTTATATCTAAATTTTGAGGGCAGCTCATTAAGTTGTCTCATGGCTTGCCTTTATGCGTGTTTCTGGTTTTAATCTGCTGGAGTTTTTGAACATTTATTCTAAAAAGTCTTAATTTCTTCTAAGTCTCCATTATCCCTCTGCTAGGTTAAGCTTTATTTATTTTGTTATTAATAATGGAAAGTTTTGTTTTGTTTTGTTTTTTTTTTTTTTTAAATAGGAGGCATTCATGTGATCTGAGCAGATGTTCTTAAAATGTCTTCATATTATCATTAAAGGTTGTACCCTTTTAGTTGTACGTTTTAGTTATTTTTTATATTAGGTCTTCCTTTTCTGTAGTGCTTCCTGTGAAGTTAAGCAGAATTGAAGGTGTAGGTGGATATTTTGTTTTGTTTTGTTTTGCTGGCATCTGTTGTTCTGCCAGAGGTGTCGGATCTGTACATGGCATGTTTAATATTGTAGAGGTGTTTTCAGTAGTAATATGAACTAGATTCTGTGGCTGCCCCAACATCAACTCAGAAATTGCTTTTCTTCTTGTCAGTTCCCTGATTCATTACTAATGTATTATCTGTTCTTTGAAAGGTCAGATCTTTCTGACCTGTATCTTTGGTTATTACAGTTCTTGTAGAATGTGAACCTTTTAGCTGGGAAACATTAGAGTAATGTATCATTTAACAGTTGAGAATAAAGGCTTAAAATATCATTTAGCCTTTTTATTTGACGGTGCTAATACTTTCTTGAGACATTCCAGACTAAAAGTTAACCATTTGAGAAATGCTTTTGCCAGCAAATATTAAATATAATAGACCTGTGTTAATTCAGAAGTTTCTTTGGATCTCAGTGAGGAAATGCAACTCTTGCTAATAATAATAAAAGCTCCAAGCAAGAGTGTACTAAAGAAGCTGTTGCTGAAGACACATGTTGATTAGCCATTAGTATTCACTAACAATGAACTTATGTGAAGTAATTAATATGTTGATTGTACTAGTGATTATGTCAAATGTCAAAAATTACATGGGCCAAAAGGAGCTGATTGTGCAAGTTGAAGAAATTTCAAGTGGAAAAAGTACACGCTCCTGAAATAAGTTCTGAAATCAACTTCTTAGATTGAGATCTTCAGTCTCTTAAAAAACCCAGAAAAATAGTTTAGAGTGAAGAGCAGTAGAACATAATACCTAGAGATGGCAGCTTTGAGCTGTGTTTTGAGCTGATGTACTAGTAATTGTGTAACATTTCCTTTATAGTTGAGAGGAAAAAAATATCCACAGAGAAGAAATTAGATTAAGTTTTTGACTTGAGCTCCTGAGATTTCAAAGCCTAGTGCTAGACTGGAGAGAGAGTGCAGAGCTAGCACTGCCTGATTGTGGTGCAAGGTAAAAACTGATACCCTGTGATTGACTCTGTGGAGAATGAAATAATTTACTGTGCCCATTTCCCTCAGAAAGCTTCTTTAGTTAAAACTGAAGTACCATTCTTCTTTATTTTGAAGAAAAAAGATCAGAAGCCTTCCACTGATATATGGTTATAATAAGTGACTCAGGCTTTTTATGCATTTGTAGAGGAGAGAGTATGAAAGTGCTCTTGCTTTTAGACCAACTAAACTCTCAGACAGTATTACCTTCAGTGCCTCTTAGGCTGGTTATTGGAAAGGTGCTACTTATCTCTGTTAGCAATTGCTTCTACTGTATCCCAGAAATTGTATATAGTTCCAGGCATCTTGACACTGAAAATACCAACATACTTTGAAATAATTTATATAAGAAATAGGATTATAAAGAGACTGGAGGAAATGACTTGTGAGGTTTTTAAAGCAGGCACAAACAGCTTTGCTAAACAGTGACTAGGCAGGGAGGTAGAGAGTAAAGTGCAGAAGGGTGAATCCCTGGAATCAAGTAGAGAGGGAGTTCCTGCAAGGTGTGCGTGTGGTCACAGCTGGGAGTTTGCTCAGCAGAGAGTTTGTGGTTGGATCACAGAATTCAGCTTCCTAATTAAACTGTTCCTGGTGGTCCCAAGGCAGTGGAAGGAAGGCTGGGCATTGAGATTTGTTTCCTTTGAGACTGGCAATAGAAATGAAGCAGGCAGGCTGATGTGGTAGTAATTGTAAAGATATTTTACAGTAGACAGGCCATTTTATACATAGTTCAATTAGATTAAACTCATTGGAGTTTTATGAATGTTACTTCCACTTTTAAAACTTAATTAAGAAAGTATAATTGTTTTGATTACTTTTCCAAGTAATTGGTATTGATGTTGAATCTGGATGTATCTTCTGGTATTTTTATTAGTCCTATCAAAAGCTAGCATCTACAAAGCAAAAAAGAGTAAAAACTTTTCCTCCTTTGAAATGAGCAAGATAAAATCTTTCACCAATTGGTTTATTGCTATTCTTTTAATGCCTGTTTTTGTTGGCTATTGTAGTATAATTTGAACAGCACTAGGAATGTAGAAGTATTTTCTACCTGTTCTATTAGTAGGTGTTAGGAGATTGTACCAATAATTTGCATATATTTATTGTTTTAATACTTTTAATTGCATCTTATGCACAACTTGCTTTCTAATTCTGGTTTGCAGATCTCAAAAGTATGAGAAGTAGGTAAGCTGAGCTGTCATACACTTTCTGCATGTAGTCTAGAGTTCCCTTCAATTAAGTGGATCTAATATATCAAGAGACTGGTTCTCTATGTAGAAGTGCAATATCTTTCATTTCTTGTTTCAAAATTTTATTCCACTTGGTTTGAGAGTGAAGCCCAAGCATGGTCAGCTTAATTAATACCTTTAAGTGTTGGAGAGTACGCTGGGTATACCCAGCAACCATGTGGAAAACTGCTAATAATGAAGAAATAAGGTGGCAGCACTCTTGATTCAGCTAACCTCCTGACATACAAATTGCTGCAGTATGTGCTGTCTTGAACTTGAATTTGGTCCTGCTGGGAACTTAGGTTATAATATGCTTCTCATGTAACTTATTCAGGTTTTTATTCAGTGAGGAGATGGTTTCACAATAAGCTAAGAATAATGAAGCAGACTGCAGGAGGAAGAGTTAAGTGAACACTGTTTTCCAGTCTGTCAGTCCTGATCTAATGGGAGGATTATTGGATCAAGTGGAAATGGAATTAATTTTTTTCTTTTAAAAGATAAATGTTTTAAACATAAAATGTTCCTGATATTGTTACCATATTAAAGGAGAGAACAAGTTGGGGAAAGGCAGAGGAGGTATTAGACAGTCCTAACCAGGTGGTACATGTTGAATGCAGAAAACAGGGTTGTGATGGATGAATTTTTGCCAGATAACAGTTTTTGAGATTTACTTATATTTTGCTTGGGAAAAAAAAAATTGTGAAATTTCTTAACGATGTACAGATTTGACTAAACTTTTAGAAATTTCAGGTCGAAGTAGAGAGAACAAGTTCTGATGAATTTGAGTCCTGTTAATTTACATAAAGTTCATTTTTGCACCAGTGCATGGATACAGTCTGTGGGAGGGAAAAAAGATTGGTATTCTTGTTTCAAGAAAATAGAGAATGGCTGTTCATGTGGTTTGTGAGTAGCATTTCTTTGGCCAGTTCTTCCAGAACAGGTTGGATTTATATAAGAATTAAGGCTGAAAACTCGTTTCTATGTAGCCATGATACAGTTAAGAAATACAAAATGAAAATCATGTGGTTATTTTAATGTTATTAACTTGCTTCCAATTCATTAGAAATGGATTATAAATTACCCCCTTGTTGCATTTTCTTTATACTTTTTTTCTCCCCTTTTTTAATGGTAAACACCAGATAAGATTCTTTTGGAATGCAGGCAGGATTTGCATAACAGTGTGTCATTCCCAGGTATAGTCAGAACAGCTGATAAGTATTGTTCTTTTGGGAAAAGACAAAACTTGTAAAGTCTAAGGAATAGAAATACCAGAAGTTTTAGATGTCTTGAATTACTGCATTTATATGAAAAATAAAATCAATATTAACACTGAGATATGGTGTAGGGAAGACAACCTGTCCAAGGTCAAAGGAACTAATGATTTTGGCTGTCTGTTTGTTCAGGATTCAGTGTGAAGGATGTAGAAGAGCTACTGTGGTTTGCTGTACAGTCTATTGATTGGGACTTAACAGACAAGTGGGTGCTCTTCCTTGCTCTTTTGGTGATCTGCTTGAGTATCCTCCTTGCTCTGTTTTTTTTTTTCCTCACTGTAAAAGGCTCCTCTCTCAAGGGTTTTGAAAACTTGTCAAGTCTATCATGCAAAAGCTGGTGATACTCTCAGGGCCTGATTTTTCAGGAGTTACAAGTACATGGCCTTGGAAATCAGGAACATGAGACAGCTGAAACAAA
The DNA here is from genome assembly GCA_013400415.1 of Scytalopus superciliaris. Classification (NCBI taxonomy): domain Eukaryota; kingdom Metazoa; phylum Chordata; class Aves; order Passeriformes; family Rhinocryptidae; genus Scytalopus; species Scytalopus superciliaris. The sequence continues at coordinate 84,880 of VXBX01000364.1, forward strand.
GTATATTGGATCAGTGATAATTTTTTGCAAATTTTTACTAAGAATAAATATCCATTTACTTGTTTTTTGGAAATTCTGTGCCTTACTTTTTCAGTTTTTATGAAATTTTGAATGCAAAAGTCACCATATTGATTATTACTCACGGATAAATGCACATTGTAAGATTTTATTCTCTCTTGGGCTTCTGAAAGAGCTTTGCCCTCAAATGACAGAGTTTAGACTAAGCCGATTGCCATTTGTTTACCAGAACTCTATAAATAGTTTTTCCTGTGTCATCTGTGCCAGTTCAGTTCTTCTTTCACAAGAAGAGCTTTTCTTTTTGTTTGTTTTTTTTTTAAGAAGGAAAGTATTTTTACTTTTACAATTTGGGTATTGTTCATGGTCACCCAATGGGTTCCTTTTGTTATTGCCTGTAATAGAAAGCTAAATAAGGAAGAGGCTCTCTAGAGGTGGGCCTGTGCCAGAAATTTGTGTTTCATGAACTCACAACGATTAGTTGAGGCTGGAAAGGACCTCTGGAGACCATCTTGGCCAACCTCTCTGGTCAAAGCAGGGTGTTCTGTACATACTCCAGCTGGGTTTTGAGTATCTCCAAGAATATTCAATTCCACAGGATCTCTGAACAACCTGTTCCAATCTTGACCATCCTTACTAAAAGAAAAAGTGAAATGTTTATTCTTACAGTTAAATTGAATTTCTTGCAATCCAAATTTTTTGTGCCCATCACTTCTGGTCTGGTTACTGGAAAACACTCTGAAGAATCTGATGCTCTCTTTTTTCACCCTCTCCCACCAGGCAATTAATTTTATTTATTTGATTACTTAACAAATACATTTTCCAAAGATGATGATGGTATCAATAAGATGAAGAAATTAAGAGGAATTTTACTGCTATAAATTGTATTCATTCCTCCAGCAGGCATTCAAATTATGACAGTTTACTTTTTCTCCTGTACTTGAATTCTTCTCTTGGCCTTTTTGGCTGGTCGAAATGTGTATGTCAATCATGACTGTGTAAGAGAAATACCAGATCAAATGAATATTTTCTTCTTCTCTTGAGAAATGTGATTTAACTATCTTGTTCACATCCTGTCTTTTATCTTATCATTCCTGCCATCCTCTCTGCCCGCAATGCACAGTCAAATATTTGGAGATCACACACCTTTTGTCATCTTTCTTTATCATTATGGTTCACCAAAAATTTCCACTAAAGTACTTTTCTCAGGGGAAAAAAATGTGATTCGAGAGAATGGAAACGTTAATTGCAGAGTTTTGGCTCCATTGAAGGTAACAGGAGCTCCATTGCCTGTTTTGTTGGCTGCCAAGACACCAGCTGATGGATCTGTAGGAGGGAATGTCCTGACTGAGGGAGCTGTCTGCCTGCTCCATTTACAGGAAGCTATTTCTTGGTTTTGCTTGAATTCCCCACTAAGCTGGAACTCTGAAGTGTAATTTTATGTACTTTGATTTACATATGGTAAAATTTATATGAAATTTTAATTAAAACCCCACGAAGTCTTTAAAGGTTTCTGTAACTTCTTAGATAATTTTATTAATATGATGTAGTATATCTAAAATAAGAAAGGTTAATTTATTGAGTAAATGCTCAACTTTACTGTCTGCCACTGCGATTGAGGGTGTTGCTTTTGACACTGATATCAAAATTTTAAAATACGAACGTGAATATCTCTTTGGTGATTACCTCCCTGTGGTTTTGTTATCTCTTCCTTGGCCAAGTCTGCCTCTTGGTCTTCTCTTTCTTTAGGCTGAGGAGTACAATTTTTAAGATCTTTCATTCACACTTTTTCTCCACTAATTTCACAAAGAATCTCAATTTTATTGTTTTTGTAGTTTTTATTTTACTTTGCAATCCTGTTGTGATATGTGATCTTAATATAGGTAAATATCTACTAGTCTTAATTAATTTAAAGGTCAGCAGTGTTTATATACTAGCACTCCTTAAACTCTGTATCTTGTGTATTTTGTCTGCCAAAAAGCCTCACCTTTACTGTATATCTTGATTTATACCTAGTTTATAAGTTATTTAGAAAGGTAGATTAAGTTTATAAAGGGATTCTTTTTCTCTCACAATCTTTAGGCTGCTTAGGACCATTTGCACTTGCATCCTTCCTACAATCCCTTCCTGATTCAGCTGCTCAAATAAATATCTACCTTTACGTGCCATGGATGTTGGCTTTTTGTTGTGTATAACAATGCTGGTAACACTTGTTAATTTTAAGTCTGTATTTCTTCTACTGACTTTGATCTCTCAGCTCATTTTTTTTTCACGTTCAGCTGATCATCATTAATTTGTAAAATGTTTTTCCGCAGCACTTGGAGCTTCTTAATCTCATAAATAGCCCTTAGCAAAACTTAGTTAAATGTTTTTGTGGTTGATAAAGCAGTTATCATGACCTTCTTGTCTTTTTCTCTGTGAATATTCTTGTGTATGGGATCTGCTGTGTCACTTACAAAGATTGCTCCTCACAGAAGTGTTCTTTTATCTGAACTTTGAATCATTTAAGCAGAACTGTGAGGATGGGTTTTGTATTGTCAGCAGTCTGAGTAATTGTTTCAAAGTTCACAGCTCTTTAGGTCACCTTTTTTTTATGTGTCTTTCCTCAGTGTCAGAAATACTATTTTTAAAAAATACTGTTATACACACCAGGAACTCCTTAATTAGTTCCCTCTTTTGGCTGTAGTCAGTTACCTGCATTTAAAAATAAGTAGTCTACTATTTTAGTCATGCTGATTTGATTTTTGAGATATATGTGGTAGTGTAATGAATGAGCCAGGGAGGATCCTTTCAGGAAGACTATTTGTTCAAGCCATTCCTTTGGATCAGTGCATAGCCTCCTTCAGCTTTTTTGGGTCTTTGCCAAACTCTTTGAAATGTTTTATCTCATAGGAAAGGAATGGGTTCAGATATATATCTCTCTAATCCTACTACAAATTCCTACTGAAGGATGTGAACATCTTCTGTTTGAATACCACCAGTCCAAACTAATTGGTAACACAGAGTATCCCTGCATAGGAATGATTTAAATTCCAAATGGAGAAATGTTCACCTGCCTCAAATGGAAAATATAGTTCAAAATCTTGCAGAAATTTCAAGTGTGCTCTTGACAGTCAGACATTTTGGTCAGTCACTTGCTGACTAATCTCTCTGCATGAGGAGGAGGCTTTTCTTAACTCTTCTGGGCTTTGTTACTTACCATCGACCACTGGCATATGGACAGCATTGCATTATAAGCCTTTCAAGCTTTTGTTTTGCTGGACTAAATAGACTGCCATTCCACTGATTATCTGTATTTGATATGCCTGCCCGTTCATCAACAGTCAGGAGTTTGTATGATGCCATAATATGCAGTTTACATTTCTTTATGGATCCCATCAGTTCCTTGTACAACAAATCTGAAATTTCTGCAGGATTGATACAAACTTCTTAGGTAGTTGTTTGGGCTCAGAATTCCATGCCAAGCCAAATGTGCTAAACCTGCAGCCTCCTTTTTATTTATTTATTTTATTTAAATCTGGTTAGACTGAATTTAGGGTAAGCCCCAGAATATTAGGTGGCAGTATGCAGAAGAAAACTACCAACTGTACAAACACTGTGCAAATGGGATTCAATTCTGGTATGTCCTAGTAAAGACTAAGGGTCGTTCTCAGAACCAGAGGCAGTTTTATCTGCCAAGTATAAACTGTCCTTGGGAAAGTCTGTGAAGCCAACAAGCTGGAATTTGTTCTGACTTGGGCTACCTTGGTTTGCAACTCTAGATGAAGGGACGTTTAGTAGGATTTGCCTTCAGTCAATATTGAAGTAAATCATTCATTACTTACCAGAACAGATGGCATTGCTGTTTGAGGTATACAGTTCATGATGACTGGAAAATCTGTTTTGCACCCCTTTAAAAGAACTCAGAGCTGTGGGGTTTGCTCTTAGCAAGTGTGCTCAAGAGGATTGCCAACTGCATCCTGGGCTGCACCAAAAGCAGAGTGAGCAGCAGGTCCAGGGAGGTGATTCTGCTCTTCTATTCCACTTTTGTGAGTCCCACCTGGAGCCCTGTGTCCGAATTTGGGGCCCCCAGCACAGGCAGCACATGGTCCTGTCGGAGTGATCCAGAGGTGTTGTGGGTTTGACCTTGGCAAAATGCCAACCTCCCCCCCCAAGACCTGTGCGGTCCCAGTGAGAGGAGGGAAGGGAAAAAAAACCTGAAACTGCAAAAAACTATATACATATATTTACAGGAGAGTTACAATACATATACGTACAAATATAAGAAAAAAACAACAATAACTTCAGCCAAAGCTAGGCTTCCCAACAACACACAGATTCCACCACCCAAACCCCACAGCAAACAAAACTAAACAGGTTCCCCTGAAAGAGCACCCAGCAAAGCAACATCAAACAGAAGTGTATTTCCTTCCCAGAGCCCAGAACTGCTGTGGGCATCTCGGCAGGGACGCGGCAGGGCCTGTCGCTCTGGGAGCAGCAACAGATAGTCCTCAGCACCACATCACATGGAGAGAGGGAGGGCAAGAGAGCCAGAGAAACCTCCCCCACTAGATTTATACTCGACTTGACGTCAGATGATATGAAACACCTCTTTGGTTGCTTAAGTCGGGTGCTACTAGACCCTCTAAATCTACGGAGAGTCTTGTGGCCCAAAAAACTGAGGCCTGCTGAATTTGGTTTCAGACCTAACTAAACTAAGGCTTTAATCTAAGTTTTGGGGGTTTATCAAACCCATCACATGAGGTGATCAGAGGTCTGGAGCACCTCTGTCCAAGAGGACAGGCTGGGAGAGCTGGGGCTGTCCAGCCTCAAGAAGAGAAGGCTCTGGGGACACCTTGTCATACCTTCTTGTACCTGAAAGGGCTCCAAGAAAGCTGGAGAGGGATATTGTAGGACATAGAGTGGTAGGACAAGGGTGAAAGGCTTCAAAGTGTCTGAGGGCAAGTTTTGTTTAGATATTAGTAAGAAATTCTTACTAATAGTAAGAGGGTGGTGAGGCCCTGGCACAGGTTGCCCAGAGAAGCTGGGAATGCCCCATCCCTGGAGGTGTCCAAGGCCAGGCTGGATGGGGCTTGGAGCAACCTGGGATAGTGGAAGGTGTCCCTGCCCATGGCAAGGGAGTTGGAACAATATGATCTTTAAGACCCCTTCCAACCCACACCATTCTATAATTCCATACACACAACGTCTCTTTTCCTTGGGTTCTGATGGCTGTGAATTTTCTCAGGACTGAAGTCACTTTGCTGCTAAGAGAGAATGTGCTCTCTTGTGCACGTGCTGAAGGAAATCCCCATAGACTGTGTGTGTGTAAAATCACATTTTAGTTCTGTGAACTGTTCCTTAAGAAAACAATATCCTTTCTGTTTAGCTTTTTAAAGATAGAATTATGCAGTATGAATTAGGAGAGGCATATAATTAAAGGTTTTCTGGTTGAAGTAATCTGTTTGAGATTCATTTTGGTGTCATTTTCATGGCTGGGTTTATTTTTCAGAGAAATAGATTCCTTATCATTGTTGGTTTAGTTTAAATATCATTGTCTGGGATTAGTGTCTGATATGGAGCTGGTTAATGTAAGATTAAATGTGAAGATTTAAATCAGATTGTTCAGTTATGAAATACTGCACGGCACAGGAGTGTGCAGTTCAGATGTTATCTTTCTGCAATCCATTATTTGCTTTCTCCTCTCTCCCTTCCAATTTTTACAGGAAGACATCTACATGTATGGAGGCAAAATTGAAACAAATAATGGCAATGTTACCGATGAACTGTGGATTTTCAACATACACAGCCAAACGTGGAGCACCAGAACTCCTGCAGTGCTTGTACATGGCCAGCAATATGCTGTGGAAGGTCACTCCGCACACATTGTAGAGCTGGACAGCAGAGATGTGGTTATGATTATCATTTTTGGATATTCCTCCATATATGGTTACACAAGCATCGTGCAAGAATACTACATCAGTAAGTGCAAGAATTCTTATCATAAAGTACTATTTTTAAGTCAATATCACTCCTATTTTGAGAAGGAAACTATATATTTTGACAAATAAAGCCTCATCTTTTTTGCTTCAAATTATGTAGGTCAGATTACTAGTTAAGCAATAGCATTTCATACACGTGTGGTGGTCCATGACTTTTTCTTCATGTTATTGTGTGCACAGTTGTGATACACTAAAGGGGATGAAAATTGAGACCAGAAATGCCATGCAGCAGTAATTTTTGCGATAAAAATTTAGTTTTTTCTACCACAGAGTAGAAGAGCAAAACCAACAACTTAGTTATTTTGAAGGTTTGTGAATGTTGCTATGTGTTCCTTCAGGTTTCTTTCTTTAAATATCGCAGCTTAGTTCATCATTGTAGAAAGTGTTCTCTCTGCAGCGTATATCTTGCTGTTAGAGGAAATAATTGGAAATAAACACTAATTTTCTGTAAGTAACCTGCCATGCCTGTCTGGGTTTCCCCTTGTGAACTGCAAGCTGTTCCTAGGGTGATTTTAAATGTTAGAATTAAATAAACCAAGAGAAATCTTTTTATTGTATACATAGTACATCTAAGATATTATTTCCATGGAATAAACTTGAAAATCTACACCTTCTGAAGCATTTTTAGGAATATTTATTTGCCCACTAATTCAAATTATAATCTTCTCCTAATTGTTTGGATTCCTTTTTGTCTTTTTTATCTCTAGAATTGATCTGAGTCTCAGTTATTTATGCAATTGGAGAATGCATAATACAGAATGTCAAAGTAATACTTAAATACAATTATTATACTTTAACATATAATTGTTTCATTTAAGTTTTTTTCATGTATGCATGTATATATCAAGACTGTTTAAGCAGGTTTATAGGTTGGAGAAATCCCTTCAGAACTCAGAAGATTCTTATTCTCCTTGCAATTATTTCTGATGGCAGTGTGGAAATTTTAAAACAATGTTGATAAAGGACAACAGTGAATGGGGATAAGAGGAGGAGCACCATGATGTGAAACACTTGAAAAATTTCACTTTAACTACATAAATCATTCTAAGACCAGAGTTTTATAGTAGTTTTTTTGCAACAGTATTCTAAGATTTTAAAGACAGAGTTGTTTTTTTTTAAATTTATGACCATTAAAACACTATCAAAGACTGTTTTGTGGAAAACCTTAATTTCAGAAAGTTGGGTTTTTTTAACCTACCAGAGATGATTTTATTTTTTATTCCTTGAAGACAACAATATGTTGTTCTGGTTTTCTTAAGCTCATTCACTGTAATTCCTGTTGGAACTTTAAATTATTTGCTGCTTCACATGCTGCTCATTTAGTATGGACTAGAAGTACAATTTTATTCTCACCTATTATTGTGGTTAGTTTAATTATGAAGAAGGGAACATGATTTGTAGTGTAAAATTTTCTGCCTGGCTGCTTTTATTGATGGCCTTATGGCTGACATGGACAACTTGTTCCTATCTCAATTTTTTTTTTTTAAATGTTACAACTCTGTTTGTGGGGGATTAATAAAACAGACTATAACTAAGCATATATATCAGACACAAAGAAAAAAACCCAATCCATTCCTATCAAGCTTTGAGTAATAGAAAGCACTTCTGTCTGTTATTATGGTTCTCAATTATTCTCAAATTTTCGTGTCTCCTTTTTGAGATTGTATTTTTATCATGTGCTAGTGAGAAATTTAGTTTGTTAGAGAAAATGTGCTTCACTTGTGTCAAATATAAAGGAAATGTAACAATATGGGCTATTACTGTAGAAACTCATTGATTTCAGTGACTTTACTCATGATGAAGGATTGATTATTGGGGCATTCAGGGCTTTGCAGAATATGGTCTGTGTGCTGGAACTGAACCATTTCTGCTGTGGATAATTCTCATGTTTCATTTTACCTTATTACATCTTCCTTCTTTCCCTCCCCTCTAAGTTAAATGAACTTTGTGGTAAATTTTCCTGAATTCTCTATCAACTGTACCCTTTATCTACAGTTTTGCAGCTGTAGGAACATTTTTAACTATAAAATTCCAGATGGTGGTTTGCACTAAGAATGACTGTTTTTGGGGGGGACTTGAGCAGTTCAGAATCCAAACTTAAGACACAGAAGTGACAGAAGTGTTGCTGTGAACTCACCTGAATAGAAAAGAAAATGTCATATAAATAAGGGCTTGTGATGTTGTGGAAAGGAAAATAAGAACCCAATTTTCTCTCTCTCTGCTTGCTTTAAAAACATATCATACCTTAACATTTCAAATTGTACTGCTTTATTCCTTCTAAATGTTATCACTCATGGCTTTTAGTCCTAATGAAAGCTATTTTTCAAGCATTTTACCCCATGCCTACCAAAAGAAAGAGACATAGAAAGAGGCAGCTTAGCCTTTGGTTTGTATGAACTAAACCCCCCTTAGTGATCCACTTCTGTTGATGAACTTGATACATGGAATTCTGGAGCTAAAGCCTTTAGTTACCGTGACCCCAAATTCCCTGGAATCAGGGTTAAGAAACATCTGAAAGTTTAAATATTTGTGGATTCCCAGGCTTCTCACATGGGTATGTAGTTCTTACTAACAAAACATGCCAATCAAAGGTGTACGTGATCTGAAGACTTCTGACTTTGACAGAAATTACTTTCTTCCCTAATCAGACAAAGTAAAGTAAATACTGGAATACTCAGACATGGTTTGTAAGAAGATTTTCACCGTGCAGAAGCACGTGAATTTATTTCTTCTCCAGAAGTATGGTGGTTGCTGCAGGAACAAAAGGGCTTCCTGTTGTCCTTTCTTGCTATACCTGGACTTACGACTTTCGAGGAACCAATAAATCCTGCTGTGGGGATTATGTGACTGATTTTACTAACTTGAACCATAAAGCTTTTCTGGGTTACTCCCTGGGAGAATTTATTTCCCTTTAGGTTAGCAATACCTCATAAACCTTCTAAGAGTCTCAATGAGAGTCTCAAGGTGAATATAATAATGGTGTTTTGTTTTAGCTGAGATTCATAAAGGCTCCTTATATATTAAGAAACTTCTGAATAAGTCTTCCGTGATTTTATTTTGCTTCTGTCCAAGACAGAGGTTTCTTTGGATTAGCAGAATATCACTTTGATTTTTAGACTGAATCTTTTTATGACTTTGGAAGTAGATTATAAACTGCTTTTGATTAAAAATGTTTATGTGAAAGAATGTAAAAAAAAAATGGCCCTGTGATGTAACATGTGTCCTCTTTTTTGTAAGTCAGCAGAAGTTTTGTGGTTGATTGAGAAATTTTGAAGTTTGTCACTTCAATGAAATGAAGGTGATGCTTTAAGGTGCTGCTTGGACATTTTGGGCTTTTTACCTGATCTGTTTGAAGGTTGTATTGTAAGGGCAGATCAGGCCAACGTATGGATTTATTACTGCATATTATTTTTTTTCCAAACCTCGTTTTTAGAAACAATTTTATCTCAAAATGTGATTTCAGTGTTTCTGTTTCAAGGGATAAAATTATTATTGCTCAGATTTGGAATTTTCCTTGATTTGGCAGTCCTGATCAATTTCATACAAAGAAATGAACTGGAAAAAAAAGAGGTTTTGTCTCTTTTTTTTTCTTTTTTTTTTGCATTGTTTGATGATAGAGTGGTGTTACACCTTTGGATGTGATTAACTACTTGCAAGAAAAAAGCCTGGAATTTGTCACCTTAGCCCTTAAAATTGGTGGTTTTTTAAATCTAAACACCATATTTTATAATTTATTTCAAAAATATATGAGGATTAGGCTTAAAGCACTTAAGGATTGTGCGCAGTGTCATTGGAAAGTTGGTAATAATTTAAGTGGCTCAGCATATTTTATTTCACAGCCCACCTTTATCAATGGCCTTTTTTGTATTCACTTGTTTAATGTAAGCAGCTCATCTCCTTGGAATTCTCTCTGAATTATATTTATAGACACAGGTCCTCCCTTCTGCAAGCCTAATTAAAGCAACCTCATCTATTCTGCTGTCATTCTAATAGTCAGTCTCTGTACCTTTTCCACAGGAGTTCATTTCTCCTGAACATGAATGATTAGAAAAATCTGTGGGATATTCTAGGTGAGATTTCACCAGTGCTTAATTCTACATTATTAGGAACACCTCACTTGCTATGCAGTAAATTGACTCTTGTACTGCATCCGTGAGAAAGTCATTAATGGCTCACAGACTTTCTTTGATGAAAGACTCATTCTGCTCAGTCATTATCAGCTGATGAGCTTCCAGTCCATAGAAGTCCGTGTTGCTAATCCCAGTGTGCAATATCTTTCAGCTATTGTGGAATTTTGATCCTTCTTCTGGTAGCCAAGATCTTACAGTTTGTTCTGCTTGTTTTTTTGCTACTTCTGAGAATCAAGAGAGCCTAAATTTATGCATTTATTACTCCTTAGTGACAGTGTCATACCCATTCTGATCCCCAAGAAGTCTGCCTGGTAATCTCAGCACCTCTCAAGATTGGACATTTCAGGGCTAAAGGCAGCAGGAACTCACTTAACATCTCTGCCTATTTTTCACTAGGATAAAATATTTTCCAGTTGTGTTTTATTTTTCAGTCATAGTAACTATTATGGACGGTTTAGTTGGTGTCTCTTTGCAGTTATTAATGATGTGATGCAAAACGTGAATTTAAATGCCAGTTTAATGAGCTGCTATCCAGTTATTCTTCTGTGCGTTTTCAGCAACTGAATAGGTATATTTGCAGTTAAATAACTAAGAAACAGTGGTTCGAAACTGATTTTAGCTTAATAATTTTGCAGTTACTACCAAATTGCTTGCCCACCTCCACACATACTTGGAGCTGCTTTATGTTCCGTGCTTCTCATGGCTCATAGTTCAGGTTATGCCAGGCTGCTCCAGACTCCCCATGACTGGGCACAGGTGTTCCTAATGCATCTCAAGGAGCTGGAGCTCTGAATTCTCATCAGCTGTCTCTGCTGAGAATTAATCATGACTGGTTTTTTAGTTCATCCTGTTATTCATCCTATTTTCAAAGAAGTTTGTGCTTTTTTGTTGTTTGTTTGTTTAATGTGAATGCTGAAGTCACACATGAGATTGTGTGAGATACTGCCTGGCAGCTGTAACAACAAGGTATTTGTGATTTAATTAAGAATAGAAGTTAATAGTCTAACAGCATTATCCAGTTGCAGATATTTTGAAACATCAGTATAAAATTACTTCTTAAAACAAGTCCCCAGTTATTGCTGTGTTAAGAATTTTAGTGGAAATTACTTTATGTACTTAAAACTCAAAGTACTGTGTTTTAGCAGAAATAAGCCTTAAACCTGCATTTTTGTATATCTGTTCCAGGGTCTAATTCTTGGCTTGTACCAGAAACAAAAGGAGCAATTGTGCAAGGTGGATATGGCCATACAAGTGTCTATGATGAACTGACTAAATCTATTTATGTCCATGGTGGATACAAAGCGTTACCTGGCAATAAATACGGCTTGGTGGATGATCTTTACAGATACGAAGTTAATACTCGGACATGGTAAGTTGGATTTTGAATGTAAGAAACTAAGTTATAGGTTACTGAAAAAGCAAACATAAAGAATAGTGTAGGGTGAGTTCTAGTAAAGTCTGGTAGGTGTCTCCATATCCTTTGAATGTTGCAGAATGGCACATTCTCGGCAGCAAAGTGGAAGAATTGGGGTGAGGGACCAGACTTTAGTCAATGGATTAATGGAGCTACACATTGAAAGAATGACAGGGAGCAAACTTTGTGCATGTCCTACAAATTAAGGAAAGGTTCTCCTATCCAGACATAACTACTAAGCAGAAATAGTACATGTGTATTGTTTTCACACAGTGCGAATCAACTGCTGGTGTACATTTAAGTAGCTGTTAAATAAATAAGTAGAAAACCCTAAGTAAGAACTGTGGAAGTTCATTTTTCACAAAACTATCAGAAATAACAAACTTCTGGTGTTGTGTAGGAATTGTTAGTTATTTATGTTCTTAGTGTTTCTATTTTTGTCAGTTTCTTGTTCCTCAAATTTATTGTAACTTATGAAGGCTGCTTTCGTGTCTTGTATACAAAGTGACCTTAAATGTTTTTTCTTACCTTAGAGGTCATTTGAGATCAAGAACACTTTCTCAGGACGATTTATTCTTACAATTTAATATTTGTGTTGAGCACTAATGGCTTAACTTTTAGCACTCAAGGCTTGCTCTCATATGTTGGAAGCATGTGGGTTTGATTTCAGTGAGGCTCTTGATTTTGAATACCATTAACTCATGGCACTTGGAAACATTGTTACAAGAATTTTTTGTTCCTTTTCATGTATTTTTAAATCGTTGGAATTTTAATACTTTCTTATTATACTCTATTTTTGGAACAAAGTGATATTGTATCCTTTGATGGTCTCTTCAACAATATAATAATAATAATTGGAATGTTTTTATGCATTATTCATATAAAAACTAATAATGCTTCGATCTACTCTATACTAACGTGGCATTCTCTGCAGCTTGTAGAGAATACAAGTCTTTTATTAGTTTCATGAGTTTGACACTGGAAGTGAATTGTACTATTGAGACTTAAAACTGGCTCAGAGGATGGGCTAATGACACAAAACAATCAGATCTTTAAACCGTTGTTTACTGTATCTGTGACATCTTATAATCAGTGTTCACAGTATTCAGTGAGGTAACAGGGTGCCACTGGATGGGTGTGGTAAGAGAAGGGGCTGGAACCAAGACTTTCTCTTGCCCATCTATATGGAATTTCTTCAACTTGCATTTGCTTGCCTGCACTATTCTTCTCTTGCACTCATTCTTTTCTCTGGCAGAGGTTTCTATGCGTCACTAGGTTTTGGTACACAGAGCTGTTTGCTTTTTTTATTCAGTGTCATGTAGGTTTTCATTTCTTGATATCAATTAAACATTCTTGGAATGTGAGGTGGCAATATTTTAATTCCTAGTGTGAATTATGTTTCTAATACACAATGGGGAATTACAGTGTTTCCAATACCTGCATTGCTTTGCATTACTTGCCTAGTGCTGCAGCTGGCAACTGGGGGCCAATGTGAGCTCAGATAATGGCCTGAAACAGTGGAAGCACCTGCTGGCTCCTGGGAATTTCCATCACCGTTATGGAATCTTGCTGCTGTGTGCAGCACTCGGCATCAGTATAGTTAATGTGGACTGATGTTTGCAGATACACGTGTACATGCATAAATAATGGATTCAGTGCAAAGCCTGCTGAGACTCTCACAGAATTTGCATGGGGTTGATAGGTGTTGGAGAGTTCTCAAGATTGCCTTCATTAGTGATGCTAATGAATAGTGAAAATTGTGGCCAAATTAAGAAACTTCCAGTTTTGCTGATTCTTGAGGAAAAGTTACTGTTACCAGGAGGGATGCAACTTAGCACACAGTATGCAAAAATTAGGGGAAAAAATCTCTGCCCTCTCCTTCTGGTGCAATGTGGAGACCAGGACTGGGTCACAAACAGAAAAGTGAGTGGTCCCCAAAAAATACTGTGGAAATTGGTGATATATCCACTGTGGGGAGCAGAGTTTTCAGTTTTCCCCAGAACAGTGTAGGTCTCTTTAGACCTTTAGTGATCTATACAACTATTTGTAGACAGCTGCAAGGCAGGATAATCAAGGCAGAGCCTAGTGTGTAGCAATTAGTGTAAATTAGGCTATAGGGGCTGTAGAAAACTGCTAAAGCAAAAGACAGAAAGGAATCCTTAGTCTGAATGGATAAGGATAACATGTTCTTATTATATTATTGCTCTTTCAAGTCACAGCAGCAGTATTTCTCCATTACCAGTTAAAAATAATTTAAAATTAGTGTCTTGTTAGATTTCCTTGTCATTACAAATACTGTATGTTGCTAACTATGAGTAGATCCCAAATACCACCTTTTTGGGTAGGTACCAGAAGTATTCTGTATCAAGCTAATTCCTGGTTAGAAAAACTCATTTATGTGGTGCTCTGTTTTCAAAGCGTGTTAATCAAAAATACACAAGAAAAACACAAGTTGCTTAGTAGAACAAAAATAAAAGGAACTGAAACCAGAAGCATATGGGTAGGTGTGCTGGTGGCTTGAAGGAATTGTCACCATTTTTCAGCAATAAGAAAACTCATTTATTTTCATTTAGTCTTTGACAATTCCTTTGATGCTACATTCAAGGACTGGGGGGGGGCAATTTATTTAGGTAACAATATGAGAATTTAGCTTTAATGCGTTCCTTTCAACTTGTTTAAACATATAATCTTTCATCACTTAAAAAATATCTCAAGTTCATTGATTGATTTTTGTCTTTATATCAAAACAATGAGATGCACTTTAAACACTCTCTCCCAAACACGATGATAATGTAAAAATATTGAAAAAATATTATGAATATGGTTGAAGAGAGACAGCATGACTCAATCAGAAGGAAGGAGCATTGAGTCAGTTTGTTACAGGAAACAAATGGCAAAACAGTTTAATCTTAGATGTGAGCAGCATGCAGGAGCATAAATGAAAGTGGGAGTCTAAACTTGAAAACTTAGATTACTGAGACAAGAGAAAGGTTATGAGGAGAATGTAAAAAGTATTTTGCACTGGTGATCTAATCAGCTCTTCACAAACATGTCTACAGCTGGTCTGCTTAACTAATTCAAGCTGGCAAACCCCACAAATGGTTACTCTCTTCCTTGGTAAGATTTATTTGCTGTGATTGAATCACGTTTGTATTCTGCTCTTTCTACTAACCCCACATCTGCCGCTTTAGAACTGTAGCATTGATAGCTCTTGGCTACTGTTGGGGCCACGTTATTGCTGTGGGACAAAGCAGACAACACAGACACAGGCCAAAATGAAAGGAGAGACATCAAAGGCTCAATGTGTGGAGACTATTTTTTTTTTTTTTCCAGTACTGAAATTCTGTATGTTTGAGTTTACCACCCTGAATAAGTTTGTGAAGCAGTGCAAGTGTTTTTGTCATATGTAGAGTGACTTCCCCCATTTCTTTTTCATATCTGAGTGTTCAATTAATTTAAAAAATAATGAAGTTTATTCTTTTACTACACTTAGGTTGGTTTTAAAATTCTTTTAGCTTTCTAAAGAATTCTTTATTGCAGTTCTTGGGCAAATGAACGACATGGCTGAGGATATATAAGAATAGGCATTAAAAATATGAGTGGGTTTTCATTCAGTTTTTACTAAAGTTTACCATATCACTAATCATGGCTGAAGAATGTAAACATGATAAAATTTATTTCAGATATATTATTTGAAAACCTGGGGTTTTTTTTAAATTAAAAAACCATGACATTTTGAATGAATGATAAATATATTGGTTGTATCATGAGAAAATTCATAATTCTAGAAACAATATGAACAAATTTAATCGTATTTATTGAGTAATAGCTTTAGTTTAATATTTTTCTTGTGTTTTGTATTGTTTTAATCTACAAATTTTCTTGATATGCAGATACAGTTTTTCATATGTTAGTATGTATTAATTTGTTCTTATATTTTGTAGGACTATTTTGAAAGAGAGTGGTTTTGCAAGATACCTTCACTCAGCTGTCTTAATCAATGGAGCTATGCTCATTTTTGGTGGAAACACTCATAATGATACTTCCCTGAGCAATGGTGCAAAGTGCTTTTCTGCTGACTTTCTGGCATATGATATAGGTATGTATTGTGGTATATTTTTCTCATTTGAGTTTTAAATACCACAATGTCTCTTTCAAGTCTAGCTAATATGATTCTTTAGAGTTTTGATCCCAAACACCTTCAAGCTACTTAGAAATTATACAGGGTTTTTGTTCCCTAGTTGTTTGACGTGTTTGGTGCCTGGGACAAGCTAAAATGATCAGTTTTGGGGAGATGGATTGTGATAGGTGAATAGGCACAGGTTGGGGCTGATAGCTGAGTTGTGTGGATTTTTACTGGATATCTGACAATTTACCCTCCCTCTTCCTGCTTCTTCCTATCCATTTCCCATCAGAGTATTAATGAAAAGTTTCCTGTCTTTGAGCCATTGCTCCATCAGGATAACTGCCTCGGTATTTCCCTGTTTCACGTGGAGAAATACCCCACCCACTGTGTAGCATGAGCATTCTTGCTGAGTGGGAAGAAAATCCTGAGGGATATGGATCCCTCATATAGATTAATGGAATACCTACATTAAATGAATCAGGGCAATAAAAGTCTATGGAATACTTTTGCATCATGTTAAGCATAAACTGTGTTTCAATGGACTATAGTGCAATGAAAATGTCTCAGCTCTTTGTGCTTAGTTTGAGGGGACAGAAGGTCATCTTAAGTAGGATGGTGCTAAAAAAAGTTTACTTCTGAAGGACCAGTATGCAGGACAAATATCAAAATACAAAAATAATTCCCACTTACCCAAATTAAAAAGTAGAAGTGAATAGTAACAAAAGAACCTCACAAAACTTTGATGACAACAGGTGGGGAGGAGGCTGGACTGTCATTCAGGGGGAATGAGATGATGACAGAGGTCATGAGATAATGTGTAATGGTACAAGGTGCAAGTCCTACACTTAGGAAATGATAGGAATTTTCTCCTACAAATTGAAGGAAAATGACAGTGGTTTGTGTGTCTGAGTCAGGAGTGGCGTGTGGATGTAGAAGTGGCTTATACAGTCCTAATGAAAAGAAGAAAGAAGCATCAATGCTGTTCTCGAGGCCCTAGATATTTTGGCAACACATATTTAAGAAATACAAACTCAAAGAGAATTCTGCATGGCAAGTGGTATTAAGGCTGACTGAAGCATGAGTAGCCTTTAGGAGATAATAAAATGATGTGGTATATTTACTTGCACAAGAGAGTGACTGAGAGCAGATGAGACTGTTGTTTATAAATGTATCATAAGAATAGAGTTTGGAGGAAAGCTGTTTAAGACAAGATAAGATGGGTGTCTGCTTTCAGTCTGTAGAATGGTTCCAACCATTTGAGCTGTGCATTTATGGAAAAGCCTCCCTATAGGATTGTGGAGGCTATAAATCTAAGGGAAATTAAGGAGTCCATAGTCTGTTTCCTGTCCTGTTTATTGCCACTGCTGTTTTTACCACAAATAATTTTTCCCTTCCCTGATTTTCATGTCTGTATTTTATTCATAGGCTTTTAAAGCAAACATAGAGCTCATATTTGGGCCAAAAAGCACAGTCACTTGTCCTGGGAGCTAAAATATGGGAAATGTATCAGGGCAGTGTGGGAAATGGACTCATGCATGATCCTGGTGAGAACAGCCTGTGGGTATTGCCTGGATCTATTTTTGGCAAGTGTTTATCGGCTGCCTACAGTGGTATAAGACGCTGAGACATGATCCTTTTTATAGGACTAGTTAATGGCTCTTTATGGCATTCTGTATAGATATCAATGCAATGTGTTTGCTTTAATACAAAAATAATGAGTAAATATATGGGTTTCACCAAGTGTGTGAATAAAACCTTTGCAGAACAGTTTTTAGTGTATCCCTGGATTGCATATTCCATGGCTTCTGGTAGGCAGCTGATGGTGTGAGCTATTGATTTTGTTCTCACTTCAGTTTACATTTGGTTTAAATTTTTAATGAAACAGAGCTCTCTCCTCATTTTGAAGGATAATATTATTTATTGCTCTACATTTATTTGTAGAATGTGCGCTTGTGAATCAATAGTATGAGCCCCAGGATCTGAGTAAGTGTAGCTTTCTGACTTCCACATACCAGTAGTTTTTAATCCTCCTTTATACAAGTGTTTTAGGTTGGTTTTTTTTTTTTNGGTTTGTCCAGTTGATTACCATGTTTAATGTGGTATTTGTATTTCCTTGCAAGTCACATTCTCCCTGTGTTACCAAACTGATGTAGTACAAAAGAAATGGATGTAGTAATTACTCTTTGGGTGTAGTAATTACTTTTGAAAAAATGAAGTCTATGACGATTGATTTGATTCCAGCTTAATAATCTGTCTTATGCATTTCACCAAATTAAAAACACAATTTGACAAGTATACTTTTTCAGAAAACATTAAATATTTTATTAAGAATTAAATAATTATGAATGGGTAGACTTCAGAATTTTAGTTATATTTTATTGTGAGTTTTTGAACAATGCTTGGAAGAAAAAATATATGATTCTATCAGCATCACATTTCCTACATACCTTGCAAGTGATGGAGTGTTATGCCCTGTCTTGTAAAAAATGGTTGCTGTCTGGAAACCAGGTGAATCCTGGAGATAGAGCCTGTACTATTTATGTTCAAGTTGGGCTACAGAGTACTTTTGATTATCTCTCTTATTATATGTGACATAGTCTTATGGATAGCTTGCTTCAACCTTTTATTATCCATGAAAACACTGTTTTTCATATTAATGTGGAACTGTTTGGGTGGCTTCATCTCAGTTAAGTTTAGTTTTAGAAAAGGTTGGTTGCTAGTGCAGTTTGGTAATCCGCACTCCTCTAGTCAAGGGAGGGAGATAAGTATCTCCAGAGGCCAATTAATTTT
Organism: Scytalopus superciliaris; assembly: GCA_013400415.1. Taxonomy (NCBI): domain Eukaryota; kingdom Metazoa; phylum Chordata; class Aves; order Passeriformes; family Rhinocryptidae; genus Scytalopus; species Scytalopus superciliaris. The sequence goes on from VXBX01000364.1 coordinate 103,336, forward strand.
GCCAAGCTTAGGAAAGAGTTGTGAAGGTGTTATAAAAGCTATTATGATGGTATAATTTTCATCATTTAATTGTTTGATATATTTCTTTAAATATCAGTAAATATATGATGAGCAGACAAGCAGACTGCTGCATAAAATGAGCTTTAGACACTGACTTTGGTATGCTTTTGTCCTCCTGTGATACTCAGCCATGTGCCCCCCAGGTTGCTCTGACAGCTCCAGAAAGATCCACAAATGGTGATTCTTGTAGAGGTGAGGTATTTTCAGCTGGGCTGTTACTGCTTACGTTTGTCTGCCAGAGGAGCCTTGGCAATGGGGACAGGGCTGCCACTGGGCTCAGTCTCCAATGCTGTGATTGACCTGCAGTTTTCTAGCTGATGGTGGTTATGGCCTTTTGTTATTCAGTGAACTATTTTTCACTGGAGAGCCACAGTTATGCGTTTGGTACATTAAGAAAGCAGCTGAAGGGTCTCATCTGGTGAGATCGTGCCTATTACGGGTGTGACATCAGTGCTCAATCCAAAAGGTTTATTCACTTCTTCCCTTACAGCATTTTGAAAGGTGCTTGTAGCAGTTTTCTTGTTTAGAAAAGGAATTGGAATAGGTGTAGATAGAAAAAATAGAGCTGCACTGCTTGTGAAAGTCTGTGCTCTGTGACAGCTCTTTGGAACTCCAGGAGTTCTATATGCAAGGGACAGTATGTGTGTAGTCATCGTACATAATAATGACAGGTCATACAAACTGGGATGTGAGTGCCTGGAGATCTGGCTGCATACTTGTAATTAATAATAGGGATTTATCTTTCAGAATGTGATGATATCTTGTTCTTTGGTCTTTGCTGTGTAATTGAGGTACTATATATTAGGACTATGTATTATATAGACTGAAACTATATATCAGCACTGCTTGGTAATATATAAAAAAGATTGAGACACTGTAGAAAGAAAAGAGATGATCACTGACTTTAAATTCCATGAAGTGCTTAAGTCCCACAGAGGTTAGTTTAGATAAACATGTAATGGGACTAGAGAGCAAGTGTGACACCTGTCAGTATTGACACTTTGCTTATCTTTTCTATTTGGTACACAGTTAAGTGTGTTTATTTTTCACTTCAGTCAGTTACTGTTGGCCTCAGGTTCACCACTGTAGTGGTGGAGTGGTTCAACCAGGCTCGTGTCTTTGGGAGTTTTTTCTGAATACTTGATTAAATTAATTATATTCATTGCTTAAGGAGTAGAAAATATTTTAGAGAGAACCCATGGTTATCTGTCTACCATACAAAATTCTAGTTCAACCCCTGCTCCAAAATATTACTATTTTGCAGAAATTGGTCTAATGAATTCTGTGAGAGGTTGAGTGGTGAAATAAATAGCAAAGTAGTTCTTAGTTTTCTCAAAACCAAGAAAATGAAATGGCTTCATGAAGACATTTCATTCTTTCACCATGAGAAAGGATTTTTTTGCTGCAAGTTAGGAAAATTTGAGGATGTTTTATACATACATTTGTATGATTTTGAGCAAAAATAGAAAATAGCATACCTGAATCATCTCTCAAATGGCTTCCAGTGTAATTCGACTGAGTTAAAAACTAACATGGATTCTTCTTGCTGCTGTTGGCTTTCAGTTATTGCAGCAGTCGTGGTAAACCCTCCCAGACAGAACTCTCTGATAATGTCCTGAGAACTTGCAGAAGTTACACTGTGATTGTTCAGTCACACTCCCTCTTCTGGACTATGCCCACAGCCAGCTCTTGTAACCAGATTGGCAGAAAGAATCCTATCATGCTCTGGTCTTTCCTGTAGGCTTGAGACAAAAAGAGGGGTTCAGCACTGCAGCTTTATTTCCTCACTTTTATACTCAGACTTTTCACAGAATCACTGACTGTGCTGAGCTGGGAGGGACACATAAGGATCACCAAGTCCAACTCTTAGCACTGCACAGGACTTTGTATCTGGTGGGAAGGTTTAAAAACCCCATCATGTGTTTTTCTTCCTTATCCTGCCCTGTAATCAATGCTACAGTACTGAAAAATGTATTCTATAAATCTGATCTATCATTTTAATGACATTAGCATTACAGGGAAGCTTCTCTCTCTCTAAATGGGTAGTTGGAAGGCTATGCCCATGTGGGTTTTAATTTTCTGAACAACAGCTCAATTGTCACCTTGGTGATTCTGCTAAAGTATACTTAATTAAAAAGAAAAAAAAAGCCACCACCACACTATGTATTTATATAAATATATGTGTTGGATGCCTATTTATATGTATGTACACAAGTGTGCATATGTGCATGTTGAATAACTTGTTTTATGCCATCTTCAGATAAAAATTTTGGAGCCGTACTCAAAAACTTTGGGGATAGGGCTGCTGTTTGTATGTTCTCTCCTTGTGGTGTATTTCAGCATTTTTTGTATCTATGGGAGAAATGCAATAACCCATATATTTACAGTAATAATATACTCCACAATGCTTCTTTTGTAAGTCTTGTTACTGTCTGGATTTCAGTTTATTATCATGGCTTAAATAGTATGCAAATTCAACTGCCTATGAAAGACAATATTGCATGTGAAATATTAAGTTTCTTCCAGGGTATTCAAACAAAGCTTAAAAGCATTTTCTTTTTTGGAAAAAAAAATAAAATTTTCATTAGACTGACTTTAGTTCCACTTGTAAGCAAACCTATTTCTTGTATTTTGTAATAAAATGAACTTTTTATTCATAAATTTTTTGCTTGTGAAACAAGTTGTTCCACCTCTAGTCTTTGTCATGGACAAAATGAGAAAGTTCAAATGTCTGTAAATTTTTTTTTTTCCAATGCAAACCCATCTATTTTTGCAATTCTCCCTCATTCTGGAGTTACAAATGGATTATCAATGTGCCATCACAAAGAAAATGTAAAGCAGCCGCTGTGAAAGATTAAGTTTTATGTGTTCCTGAGCACTTAAGTCATAAATGTAGTTCTGGTGCAGTCTGTAATAGCAATTACCTCCTTATCACTGTGCTATTAGAAGAGCAAAGCTGTAATAATATAATGCACTAATTGCTCCATTTAATAGTAAAGCTTAAGGTTGTTGGTTTCTTTATATTGCTTAGGGAGTCACTGTTCTTTATGTAGATGCTGCTGTAGATGTTAGTTCTATAGTTTAAATTCAATACATGCTGTTCTGAACATACTTGCTTTTGTGTTTTCCTGAGAGTAAGGAGATTTTTATTATCTGATTAAAGAAAAATATTTATGCAGTGTGGAAAGAATCAGAAAATAACCTTTTTGTTTGTACCCACCTTTCATGGTGTTTAATTCTTTGTGTTTTAGTTGTCCAGAGTCACAAAAAAGAGAACCAGACAGAAGTGTAATGGTGTTCATACTTTGTGAAACAATATTAATTCTTTTACCAGAGAAAAACTGAGTAATTATTGGAAATATATAAAGAGAAAATAGAAGCATAAGCTGACATTGGATTCTCTGTAGAACATAAGGCTGCACTGCCAGTGTTGCAGAGTGCCATTGAGCAGAATAAATACATTGGGATTTCAAATCTATTTAAATTGTTTGTAACTGAGAAATAGTTTCATATATCTTCTCTTAAAACATATCTCCAAATGTAGTAAGGGGTTATCACTAAATCAGGCTGCCAGTGCAGAGATACCAGTGTGATCCTGGAGGTAAAATATGGAACATTGGTTGCCCCTTTTTTAGAGACTGTCCTAACAACTTTTGCTCCCTATTTCTAACAATATTAATGTTTTCTATTATTTTTTTTTTATCTGTTCAGTGGAACAGCATTAACTTGGAGTAGTGAAAAGTTACCTCAGTAGAACAGTTAGGGTACTTTGCTCAGAGATGAAAGCTTTAGGCTTGAATCTCACTGAGTAGGAAATGAACCTTTCCCTCCTCCTACATCTTGGGTCATTACTCTAGCTATTATTATACTATATAAAGCAAGTCTTTTTTCTTTTGTCATATTTTGGAGGCACGAATCCTTTTCATTATTTAAAGGAAACTGTTGAGAGTATCACTCTGAGATACACCTTCAAGTTCTGAGTGGCTACAGTGCTTCTGTTCAGGCTTGAGTGCAGAATGGGGCGTTGTGGGGTGGAGGATGAAGATGAGTTGTAAATAAGCTTCTTTTCAATGCCTACAGTTTTTCTGCTGAGTTTCTGTAGTTTTTTCTGCAAAGGGAATTTTTCAGTTCCTTGATGTTCTCTTTTATTCTTTAGAAAATGTTGTAGATTTGGAAGTGAGTTGTCAAGATTTTTGGGGTTATTCTCATTCTCCTTAGTTGTTGAAAATAAAAATGTCCTTAATGCATTTAATAAATCAGGTGAAGAAGCAGGAGAGCAATTACCTTTAAAACAGCTTGGAGATATGCAGTTCTTAGATTATTTTTTTTTTCTTTTCTGTCAAAATGTAAATTGGAGGTAGTTGGATGCTCATCTTTTGTAATTTTCGGAACAGCTTTATTAACTTAATTGAGACATGGATTGAACAGAGCTTTGTTAACCTCTGCTCCAGTACTGCCCTAGTGTTTAAGTAATGCATTGTTTGAAATCAGATGCAACTGGCAAGTGCAAACTTTAGACTGCCTGCTAAACAGGTTTTTAATATTATGTCCAACTGTGTCTCTGGAGAGCAAAAAGCACTCATAAAAGGACTTGCATGAGTAGCAGGATGAGCTAGGATGCTGTATTTGCCCTATTTTTCCTCCAGTCACATTTTGGTAAATACGATTGTAGTTAAATTTTAAAAATTAAATCTGTGTTCGAGTATTTTACTGATAGTACAATGTTGATTAGCAATGGTTTGTTTTGTCTGGTTTGTTTTTTCCTATAGAAGCATACTAGGAAACCTTCTGTTGCAACATTGAGAACTTTCCTATGAAAAGCCTTGTTCATTCTCTCTGATATCACTAGTGCAACATTGACAGTAGGTTGTAGTTGAGATGTGCCTGACCTGTTAGAGTGTGGACTCTGGAGTGCATTACCCTGTGTAGAGTTCAGTTGAGGTTTTTCTCTGTCAGCAGCAGCTGCACCACTTCGAATCTGGTGTGTTTCTGTGGTGTGTTTCATCATATATGTGAAATTTTTGTAACTGGCAATTCACTCTCAGAGCACTTCTGTATCATCTGGTAACCATTTAATCTTCACTAGGGGAGACTATGAACCTTCTTCTTTTAATGATAAAATGTGATACAGCTTGCTCTTGCTCTTGAAGTAGAAGCACTAGTAGTAAAAAGAAAAGCCCCATATTTCTCCTTGTACTTTTCAGTGACTAAAAATTCTGCTACTCAGTTTGGAATGAATAGTATTGTTCCTTCATCTGCTTGGTAACTGGTTCTATTAAAGGCAGTATATGCTTTATATTGTACCTGGTTACATACAGAGACAATGGTAAATACAACCAATACCATACCTTCCATTTACTATCTGTGTAATAATAATGGGCAGGAGTGAATTCTATGTGCTTCTTTACCAAAGCCTACCAAGAATGAATTGGCTAACTACCTATATTTTTTATTAAGCAGAGAAGCTCAGCTCAGGAATTTAAAGCTGTGTATTATTCTTGTACAGCTCTGCCCAATATTCAGTGGTCATTGAGAAGACTTAGAGGAGATAAGAGGCAAGGCTATTTGTAATGAGCTTCCCTCCCTCTTTTTTTTCTCTACTCTATTGAAAAGACCTGCCAGTTTGAAAAATACCATCAGTAAGACAGAAATTACAATATTCCAGCTTTCAGGGGTTACTCATCTCAAAACCAACCTTTACTGAGGTCTTACGGTTTTCCTTTGGTATTAAATGCCACTTTTTCTTAAATAAATTTCTAAGGACAGAAAGGAACATCACGGAGGCTTCAAATGTCAGTGTTATACTGGGATATGGAGAATACACAACTTCTGCTTCTTGGTTCATCTGAAACTGATGATCACAAGCAGTTAGTTGGTACCCTAGTGATGGGCTCTTTTCTGTTGGAACTGTTTCAGAAACCACGTTTCTCTGGCATGTATGTACTTTCACCATTCTATTTAAGTAGAGAAAGCTGAAAAAGAACAATTGTGAAAGATTAAGTGTATTGATATTTGCATAATGATATGATAATATAATGTTGACAATTACAGTGACAGAAGGTAGAAGGTGCAAAAGATTTTGGGAGTGTGCTGGTCCTGCAAGACTGAATTAAACTTACTATACTGTCTTTAAGCAGCGAAATTCACTCTGAGTGCACTATCTGATGTCAAAATTATTGCTGTTTGGACTTTTGTACCCAGCAGACTTGGGCTCTATGTGACACCATCCTGGCTGACACTTCGTTCCTCTTGGATTTCCTAGTATGCATTTTTGTTGTTTTAAGCTGGAGGGAGGAGTTTCTTGTTTGTTTGGGTTTTTTTGAATTTAGTTTTAAAATTTTTTTTAAGCATTCTTGAAATATGTGGTCTGATGGTGGTATTTCTTTTTTTTGTAAAAAAAAACCCCTATATTAATAACTTGCATAAATTATTCCAAATTTAAAAATTATATATACCTTATTTAGATGTGACTCTCCTCAGAATCTTATAGGTAAATGAATTCAGAAGTACTAGGTAAAATTAACCTGCATAATAATCCCATTAAGACCCTGGAAACAGGTTTCAGCTGTGTTCCCTCCAGTCTTGCTGTCTGCCAGCAGCCTTTTCTCAGTGTTGATCTCTGTAGGACACTTCTGCCTCTCTGTGTTACTGACTCTGCAGCTCCCACAGGCACATACTCCATCCGTGTATCCACTTCTCTGTATTAGGGAGAGTGTGCTGAGCAAAAAAGCATTTTTTTAGCCTTCATGCCCAAACTGATAGCTTTGCTACTGCTTTAAAATAAAGTGTCTCTCTCTATAAATAAATAAATTAAATTGGAGGGGTCTCTTAACTCCTTTTCAACTTTGTATTTAATCCTTACCTTTGTGTGTACAGCAGAAGATTTTTTTCCAAGAGACAACTGTAACCCTCCACCTGATATGAAAGTTTTCCTGAAAGTTTACCCTACCTGTCCCCAAAATTTGTTATGGTGGCATATTTTAGAATGTTTTGCTTGCTCTTTAGAAAAGTACTTTATTTGCTCCGTTTTAAAAGGTTTTCCTTGGAGTTTCTCCAGGTGCTCCCTGTTTCTATTACCATGGGATTTGAGTTTTTGCAGTCAGTAAGGTTCAAGCAGGAAATAATGAAGAAAGGATTAATTGTTCTAAAAACTAATATTACGATCAGGAAAGAAAAGTGAAACGACACCAGAACCATAATTGTAAATGTTCTTATAGCAGTGCTAGAAGAAATATGCTTGAATAGTTAATTTGACATGGAGATATTCATGCAACATTCATCTCAAATATGTGCTGAAAGGAAGGTAATTAGTAGCATTCTTAAATCAAGATACCAAAAGTAAGACAATAATGAGGTGGGTTGCACAGCTGGAGGAGTGGTAGTTTATCTTAAAACACTAATGCAAAGAGGAAGTTTGCAGTTGCAGATGTTACAAGAAATATGTGGGAACTGAAATCCTTTCACTGTTTTGAGAGTGTGTAAATATTAGGCCACTATTCCTGATTACTTGATAACAATGATGGCGGTTCTTGTTGCTGTGAGTGTTGAAACTGGCTGTGAAGGCAGAGAACTGTATGTGCAATAAAGCAACACTTCTGTGAGTGTCCTGTGGCCCTGATAATTGTCAGGATAGATCAGTGTAGCTGACAGCTTCTTGGAGCACCTACTCAACAAATGCATCTAAGTGCAGCACCTGTTGATTTGCTCTTGAGGAGTTAAAATATAGTTTGCATGTATTTTGCTGAAACCTTTTTAAATTATTTGATACATGTTTTCACATGCTTTTCTTTTGTCTTTCAGCTTGTGATGAATGGAAGATTTTACCAAAACCTAATCTGCATCGAGATGTCAACAGATTTGGTCACACTGCTGTTGTCAGTAATGGGTAAATGAAGTGTCTTTTAAATTTTCCTCACTGTTTTTCTGAATGAAGAAAACAACAACCCTGTAGCCAAAATTGCACTTTTGTGAAGTATGGTTCAAGGACATAGAACTGATGTGAATTATTAAAAAGAAAAGTGGTGCTCCTCAGGGTCTTCACTTGTCTTAGATAATCAGTGCAGCTAATCTTCATCATAATCTGCCATGCTGTGGGATTTGTTCAATGGCATTTTAAGTGAACCTTGTCATGTACTGAGGCATTTTCTCAGTATTGTGACTTAGAGTGAATTTGATGTTTGGTACCAACTATAATCCTCGCCTAGCTGTGGTGGGAGAAATAATTTTCTCTTTGCAGCTTGCTGCATTCTCTTCTACAATCCTAACATAACCATGTAACTAATATTTGCTGGAAAAAGGCAGGATTTTGATGATACTGATACAGTTATCATCCTTAACCACTTGAAGGAGGAAAAGCCTGCCAGCATCTAGACAATATTAAGTATATTGCTTATCCTCTAGAAAATGTAGCTTTCTTTCCTACCATTTGTTGAGTAGGGGAGCACAGTAAACCTTCATCATCTAGAAACAGGAGATAAAGTGGATCTGGAGTTTTCTGGATTGGGTGGCTGAACTCTCTGCTTCTTTTACCCCAATCCCTAAAGATAAAACTGTAGGACAAATGTCTCCTTTTCAGTGGAAAAGCTGTAGAAAACTTTTAGGTTTAAAGAAATTTCTACTGGTTGCTTGTGCCAGTTTTACTTTTGCCATCTGACTATTAATATCTGATAGCTGCAGTGCCAACATAGCTCTTCTACATTATTCATCACAAGAATAAACTCAGTATTAAGTATATGTGGGTAACTTACAGACCCTCTACAGAGGGATATTGTATAGGTCAGAAGTAACAGAGGTATATAAGTAATACTACAAATAAGAGTGTGACTGTATTTAACAAAAATAGGACTAGGTTGTAAGTCTGTACACAGAGCACTTGACATTAATCAATGAACAGATTTATTCATTAAGAGAAAATTGCTTGGAATTAATGAATTCAGCAACTGATAGTTTTTCATTCTGATTTGTGTGTTTTGTGACATCTCAGCTATGTCTGATACTTCAAGAACTGTCACTGTCAATGAATTACATTCAAGGTGAAAATGCCTATTTTTTTTGTTTGTTTCAGAACTTAATGGTGTTTTTGGTAGGTTTTTATACAGAAAAAAAGTGTGCAATGCAAGATACCCTCCAGATTTCTGCTATTGGTAACTCTATGATTAATTCTCTTTTAAAAATATATGATACAAGAGATACACAGGTTTTCTATTACTGTCTCTTACCTGAGACTGTTCATAATTTTAAATGAGAAGGTTTAGGACTCAAGGTTTTGGTTCTGATGTCAGCAACTGCTGCATCAGAAGTGCTACCAAAGAGAAATATCTATCTTGCCAGTTTTTGTTGGCTGTCTTTGAAATCTTCTTGAAGAGAAATGTTCTTGTTTTCTGCAGGCCAGTATTTCATGCTCTGTTCTCATTATGTGGGGTTTTATTTGTATACGAAGACAGGTAAGAAACCAAGAAAATGTGTCTACAGTGACAGTTATATTTACTTGCTTTTTTCTAATAGGTCCATGTATATATTTGGGGGGTTTTCAAGTGTTCTATTGAATGACATCCTCGTGTACAAGCCTCCAAACTGTGAAGCATTCAGAGATGAAGAGCTGTGTAAAAATGCTCGCCCAGGAATAAGGTGTCTGTGGAACAAGAAACATTGTGAATCTTGGGAATCTGGGCACGCTAACAACATCCTTAGGGCAAAATGTCCTAAGAAAACAGGTACGTGAATTCTAGTCTTTTAGTGTCAGAGAGCAATTTGGTGTTATGAATAATTGTTACAACCCATTCCTAAGCATTTTGGCTTGTCACAAATAAATTGCCTGTAAAAGTGTTCTTACGTGTCACATGAACAGAATATTTATCCCTGCCACATGTACCTGCTATTTTTTCTGTGTGTCTTTCCTTTCATCGCAATCACCTCCCAAACTTTGGCTGTGTGCTGTGCCATACAATTAAACTGCCAGTCTATGTTTAAGGCTTGTTGAAAAGTTATTAGCACTGCTATTAATCAACACTTCAGAACAGTTTGTATGTTAGCTTTTGCTAAGTTAGTTTCTGGACTGCCTATAAAGTTGGAAACTCAGGAAAAAAACCCCAGTGCATAATATAACAAAAATGTTATCCAGGTACAGTTTTCTGGAAAACTGTTTTTGTACACTTTCATAATATTTAGAGGTCTAAAGCCTAGCAAGTTTCATCTATATATAAAAAGTCTTGAGGCATTAAATTCAATACAGATGAAAGTGGATCTTCTAGAAAGGGGATCACGTCAACAGGTGCTGAAAAAAAGTCCCAAACAAAACAAGGCACAGACAGAAAGGCTGAAGGAAAATAAAAAAGTTAGAGCAGTTTCTAAAGTACAGCTCCTGCAGTGGGAATAAACTACAACTCAACTTGCAAGAGGTGAGGTCTGCAGAATTCCAGTTCCAAAGAAGTTGTGTGAACAGCACTGCTTCAATGCTGTCAAATTCTTTCAGTTTCAGGTGGTAGTTTTTTGCCAAAAGCCAATTTTTCTTACATCCTTGCACATCACTTGGCTCAAATGTTACCTGGTTGAGAGTATCATCTGAGAAACTGCTGATGGTCAAAATTAAAGGATAAGCAGAAATTTTAGTGGGTTTTCAAAAGATCGATTCTTGGATAGCAAGGCTTCCCTGGCAGAAGGATCTCTTAAACTTGCATGACCCTGAGACTAAACGGAACAGGAGTCAAAGACAGTAGGAGATGGTACAAATTCTCCTATTTAGGATAATGGTGATTTTTCAAAGTTTTGCCTCCTTTAAACAGAAGTAATAATTTGTGTCCCAAACTATTTTAAATAACCTAAATTTAAGTCCAAGTTCTGGTATTGAGCATTCAACATGAACTCTTTATCATTTGCTTTTTGTGGAGAAGGACAGAATTATAACTTGACATAAATGTCCATGTGTTGCTAATATCTTAGGGGGTTTTTTATTTACTATTTTTATCTCCTTGTCTTCTTGCATAAACATTTTTATCAGAAACCTGCATCTGAAGAGAATCTTTCTTCTATGTTAAAGGAGTGAAGAAAGACCAGTTGAAAAAACTTTTTCATGCTTTAATTAGTACATTAAGAGAGCTTGTGACTATTCCTTCAATTGATAAAGATGTAGGAGCCTTCAAATACAGTTGTTACTAAAGGAGTTTTAAAAGGAATAAATCTTATTAACTGAACAGAATTAATTTCCGCCAGTAACTTAAACCTTTCTGAATGGCTAGAATTCAAATGGTGGATGTAACAGAAAGAGCTCCAGGCAAGTGCTTAAATGTGATATAATTCCCCTTTTGTGGGCCATTTCTTTGTGACTGCCCCTTGTGTCCCAGCTGCTGCCGACGACAGATGTTACCGGTACGCGGACTGCGCGAGCTGCACCGCCAACACCAACGGGTGCCAGTGGTGTGATGACAAGAAGTGTATTTCAGCAAATAGTAACTGTAGCATGGTGAGTCTTTGCAAATCTGTGAGCATTTTATCTGTATTGTTCCTTTTCTAGGTGTACTATATAGTAGAATAACACTTGCTTGATTTGGGCACAAAGGTAAATGGGTTTGCAGTAAAAATGTTGCAGAAGGCAGAGTTGGACTGCAGCAAAACAAATAAATCCAGTTCAGGGTAAAAACAAAATATTCTTTAGGGTTGTGTTACCTGCTGTGTGTTTCTCAGGACAAATACTGTTGTCCTGTCATTAATGACATTTGAAATGTCACAGGGTCATTATTAACTTGGATTTTGTGTGTCTGTGGTGTACAGTATGCAGGCAGAAACTGGAATCTTGTGAAGGGTGGCTGTTTGTTTTTTTTTCCTTTCAAACAGTACCAGGTCAGTCTCATTAGTCTTGATATTCTGATCGTTGACCATCATAGACATGTTTTTCTGTAAGTGATGGACTTATTTATCATCTCATTAAAGGAAAATGAGCCTCTGTAACCATGAGTTTAACTGGCTTGGGATGATTTGGTGAGATTGTTCTGGTACTTTTTATGTACAATTAATCAAGTCACATAGAGTCGTGCGAGTTTGTAGTTCTCTCTTTTTAATATTGCTTAGTACTGGGTTTTATACTTTATGTTGTTGTTCATCAGCTTCTGCATCTTTTGCTTGTTCATTTGATTTTTGACAAGCTTGTAATAGTATTTTAGCTTTATAAATTTTGCCTCCTTATACTTTTCAGCTAACTGCAGGCATGTGGCTGTACTTGAGTTCAAAATCCCTTCTTTACACGCTTCTATTAGTAAAAGTATCTTGCTCTCTGGCTTGAACCTGATGCAAATCAATCTTGTTGTCCAGACAGACAAATTAAGGTGTGAGTTGGATTGACTCTGACTCAAATCTTGCCCATTCAGAGCACAACCAGCTCTAATCACTGGCATTTGTAGCTAGTCACTACTAATAAAAGCAATGCAGACACAAATTCATCAGTAGCCATGTTATAAGTCTGTCAGAGGGATTTCACATTCCAGGCACTAATGGTTAGTTTCCTTTGGGATCTTCAAGGGCTCTTCTTTTCCTGACATGTTGTACTATATTACCCACTAATTTCCTAACCATGGCTTTCAACTCCTGAGCAAGGAACAGTTGCTAAGGAGCAGATCATCTTCATCCCTAATAAATGTGCAGCACTGGATATTTTAGCACAAGCTTCTCAGTTCAGTGTCCTTCTCTGACAACCTTTCATGGCTAAGATTGTCGGCTTAATTAGCAATTGGATGCACCGTTCTCTGTAGCATTTCCTGTCTTTTATTCAGGTTTGAAGTGGGTAGCAAAGGCTGTTAGTGCAGTTACTGAAGAATGGGATAGCGAAAATTCATCAAAATGATTTCTTAAAAGAGGTGTCATTGAAGGTGGCTGTTGCAAAATTAGTCTATTGGCTGTGAGATGATGGAGTCTTCAACACAAACCCACCAAAATAGCATCAGCAGAATGGCACCATGTGGAGAAACAGAATGGATCAGGCTGATTATCCATTTTCATAGACTGCTACTTCTGGACTAGGCCCACAAAATGAAAATGTTGTGACAGCACTGTGATGATAATATGGGATAACAAGCTGTAGACTCGGAAATGTCATGAGGAAAAAGCCCCATTTTTTGCAGCTGTACAAGGGCCTTGATTTATGACTTAGATCATAGAACTCTCAATGAGACAGACAATAATGTTTTAGAATCTGCTGCTTTCGCCTCTTGGAAACTGGCAATTGTACTAAAGATGTGCTGTCAACCAGTTTGGCATTAGCCTCATGGTCATAGATATTTGCAAAGCAGTGACTCCTCTGCTGATTGGAAGGCCTGTAAAATATGAAAATTTTCCTGAAATAATTCTGTTTGGACAGATGGACTTTATAATGCATGGATGATGCACATATACCTGCCTATACTCACCATCTGATGTGAGTCAGCACGTTAACAGGACCCTATAGTACTCTACTGTGCATACTTATGGATCATCAAGGTATATATCATACTTATAACTGATGTAATTGCAAGCAGAGCCTTGCAATGCCAGGTCATTCTGGATGTCTGACTCGTTTCAACACTAGGAAGCTGATTTGTTTTTCTCCCAGAAAAAAGTGGGATACTTCTGCCTACTGTGGTTCTGGTTGGCTCTGTCATGTCTGATGCAAATGCTGAGGGATGAATGCTCTCATCCCCCACTGGAAAATAATTTACTTAAAAAAGCAGAGTGGTTTGAGATGGTACTAAAATTTGACTAGTGAGTATATTGGAGAGCTGGCTGTAGTGCCTCATTGGCTGGTTTTGACCACTGAATATATTAGAGATTTTTATCTGTTATAACAAGGATTTTGAAGGTTGCCTCAAGTATTACACCAGACTATCTACCGTGGCTTTACATAATACACTGAGGTTATTCCATAATGTTTATATATAAAACAGAGACAAAAAGTTGAAATTGATGGAGCTAAAAATGGCAAGATCACCTATTTTACTTTTTTTTTTTCAAAAATGTGCAAATACAGACATGTGTAAGGACAAAAGCAAGTGTAATATTGTCATTAATAGGGTGTTATGCCAAGTGCAGGTTTCATGAAATATGACATATTAATATCTTTATAGCTTTCAAGCTCATTCACAGAGCCTCTTGCATCTAACCCAGAGCTGTTTTCAGCTTTAAAACATAGAATAATGTGTAAGACTGTCACAAAGAAGGAAATGATACTCAATGTGCTTACTATTTTTCGCCCACTCATTGCCACTTATTTCTGCATCAGGGATGGAAATTTAAACAGGAATATTTCGATTGACTTGTAAAACCTAATACTTCTGTATGTGTGTCCCTCTAAGCACTACATATCACTCTGTTTTCTAAATTTGGGAGAAACAGCTTTCTGTCATGCTCATATCTGCCTTTTCCCCCTCAGATTCTTTGTCTCACACCTTCCTTCCTTTTGTTTTTTGGTTCTTTTTTTCAATCCAAAGTTCTGTGTCCTGCTTATGATATATTTCTGATTTTTCTGGAGTAGATCATACTGACTTTTACAAGCTGTTCACTGGCCTTAAGTCTATTACATTGATCTTGCATTTTGACACTTGCATTTTTACTCTCTAATACCTTAAGCATCTTCCTGGTCCTCACTAGTTCTGAAGCAGTTTGCCTATTTCTTGATAGAGGAAAATATCCAGATCTGGATCTGCTTAAAATGTTTATGAAACTCTATTCACTTTGTATGTCCACACATAAAAAGCTTTCTCTTGCATTTTGTGAGAATGCTACTCCCTTGCTGATCATGTTGTGCAGAAAATGGACTATATTTATAATTTATAATGGAAATATTCTCAAAAGTCTTTACCAAAATAAAAGAAAAAAAAGAAAATACTTCCGGGGAGAGATTAATTTCATTTTAGGTTGGTGCACCTTTACAAGGTATCATTTTTCTTGAGGTAGTAGCATGGAAAAGTAAGCCAAGAATTGGTCTGCTCCTCAGGGAGGAGCCATCCCATGAAAGCAAAATCTTTTTGTACTTTATGACAAATAAAATGGTAAATTACTGAAGAGGGCTGACCAATTGCAGCAAAATGCAAAGTTTGCTTTACTGAGGAAGACCAGAGAGACCTTGAATCTTACAGTAAAAAAATTAACTTTATAATTTTTTTTCCCTTTTGCAAAATGGAACAAATTAGTAGTTGATAAAGTGGCAGAGACCCTCAAAATATTGAGTAATCATTTCTAAGGATAGCAATATATTAAATGCACATTGTGGCCATAAAGCTGTTTTATTTTTTTTTCAGGCACATGTAGACATATTTGAAAATTGTGGTTGCATTGAAGTCCTGAAAGTACAGGAATGTGTTTTGCTTGCCAGGCTTCTTTAAACAATGTGCCCGAGCAAGAGAGAGTGAGCTGGGTTTGGACATGTACCATGCCACTTATACTTGTGATTGGCCCAAGTGTTGATAGACTTACAGGCTGAAAAATGTAAAAATATTTGTTGTGCACATGGAAGTTATTACTGGATGATGTCTTGACTTTGTGTTATTTATAATGTGAAAAAACTTCGAAGGTTTCCCATTTTTGGTCTTTTATTTTACCTCTTTTTTCCCCCCCTCAATCCACTTCTTTGTCTCCTTCCTCACCCTTTTCTTTGGGAAACAACTGCAAGCGCTGGTTACCAAAACAGATTGTTTTCAATACTCTATATCCTCAAAATAACTTACCATTTTCACACCAAACTCCACTTCAAGATGCAAACAGCAGTCCTGAGTGGTGCATTTCAGGAATTAATAAAGAATGTCCTCCTTCTGCCCTCCCCTTGTCTTACTTCTCTACAGTAAAAACTGAAGTAATCCCTGGAGATGGGGCAGCTGTAACAACATTCTCCACTGGTAGTCTACACTGTTAGCCTATAATCCTTCAGTTTATAGGAGGGTTAACCGCAAATAAAGTAATTTATCCCCTTAATTACTTAAAGGAAGTATTTTGAAGGCTTGAAGTGCAGCAATAATATAATACTAAGCTTTACTTGGAAAAGGTTGAGGGAAAATGTTTTCATTTCAAAACCATACAAGTGCTTGCAGATAAATTGAAAAACCTCACTTGTAAAATCTCAGCTCTTATTCTGACTCTTCACATTAAGCTTGTTAAGATATCTACTCTCTTACTGTGACAAACAGCAAACACATGGGAGGGCAGAATAAACGGCACTTAATCAATTGGGATCAAGAACACCAGCCAATAGCACAGGAATGTAGTGTATTTTGGTCAGAGTATGGTCTCTGATGTGTCTTTTCAAGTGGGGTGCATGTGATTTCTCTTATTTGGAGAGACTGTGATGGGAAGAGGCACAGCTGAAGCATTTCTGCATCCTCCCTCTATTATGTTTTTGAAAGCCTTACTGCTTTCAGAAGCTCCAGAGGGAATATGTGTTCGAGACCAACCACACTGTTACCTCCAGTAGCAGTCTCTGAATTTCTTTGGTCTCCACACTTGTGATATGCCAAAGCCCCAGATGATGTCACTTACCTAAATACAGCCCAAATTAGTATGTGATTTAAAGATATTGTATATCTAAGTGTGGCAACATAAACTAAACATTGCTGAACCAATGAAGGGTGTGATAAAGAGCATCTTGCTGAGGGATGTGGGATACTGGGGGATGTTTCAAAGAGATTTACATCGTTAAATGTTTTTACACAGTGCCTTAAACACAAGAATAATATTCTTTTTCTAATGCTTGCATTGCTTCCACAAAGTCCTCTTTCATGATGGGAGCCCTTGGATGATAAACTAATAGCAGTAATTATAATCATAATGATCTGCCTACATTTGAGGAATTCAAAGAATAGTCAAGAGGAGATGTAAAAAGCAGTAGAAGGAATTATGAATAGAATCCAATTTATCTTAGATGAAAAAAGAAAATTTATGACTAAGGAGTACCCAGTAGCAAGTTTTGGGAATAGCTTCAGAGAAATAGTAGCAAATCTACAAATTAATAATTTACAGTTAGACCAGGCAAACTAGACAAGGTTATATTGTTAACCTGAAAAATCCAGGAGGAGGAAAGAGGTACATAATTTAATAGCAATTTCTGAAATTCTAAGATAAACTACTGTAGTATTTTCAGTCCACAGTAAATATTCAGAAAATCACTGCAGTCCATAAGTCTGTCTGTATAGAACCATATTGGGATCAGTACTTCAAAAATCTAAGTAACTCAGGCGTAAGAGGGAAGGTTTATACATAACACGATTTACTCATATTTTGGTGTATAAACATTATAAATATCCTAGAGCAATATAGCTCTTCTGTAACAGATGGGCTGTCATCTTTTTTGAATTTCATTGGGTTTGGTAGCTTAAGTTATAACCTTAATATTGTGTTAATATGAATTACCTATTGGATTCACATCTACATTGAACTAATGAGATTTTCAGGCAAGCAATGTTTAAATTGGATTTAAGGGAAATAAGTGCTGGGAATAAGGGAATACAACAAAGAACATTATAATAGAATAGTCACTAGTACTTTGAATTTTATTTTAAACATTAAATAACCAGCACACAACAAGCTTCATGATTAGAAAGTAATAGAACAAATATCGTGGTTTAGCTGGAAAATTGTAATCTATGTGTAATACCACTGAAGAGTATGTAATTTAAAAATCTGAATGCTTAAGGGTATGTCAACATGAAGTGTTAAAAGTCAGTATTAGTTGAGATATTGTAAATGAGCAGATGGTGGTTACTTGTGCTCTAAAATTCCCTTTAAAGCGTCTCTCAGGCAGTTTTGTGAGTATGCTTGCATGTATGCAAGTATGATGCAGTGGAACTGAATATTGGTTTGTACCAAAGGTTTTTGTGTTTACAGTTTGTATTCCTGTATTGGCCTACATAGACACTGTTACTTGATGGCATTGTCTTTGGCTCTGTTTCATGCTGTGGTGTAGATCCCTTCTCCTAGAACTGCTTCTCTGGTTCTTTTTGCCTCACAGTAGCCATTTTTATAGAAAAATAGTGAGTACCTTTTACAATAAGCTTAGTGGTGAACATCTGATCCAGTAAAGGAAAAAAATTAAAATACAGTGAAATCCCTAAACAGCAGTGTTCTTCACCAGGGATGAGGCTGGTCCTGTGTGATACTGAGAATTCATTGTAACAATTGCATTATTTCAGAATTTAAAGAAAATGAAAATAAAAGGAGACTTCTTGTCCTCCCCCTGCCCTATCATTGTCCATATTCCAGTGCCATCAACTGTGTCACTTACTGTCATACCATCCCTTTGTATATTGTTTAAACATACTCCAGGAGACTATTAGAAAGGAAAGCAACCAAAATTGTCATCAAATCATGCACTTGCTATCATAGTGCAATCCATTTTTGCTGCTATATATTAATTTAATCTTCTGTTATTGGAGAGAGACAAGAGTTGTTAGGGTTTGACAAGAAGGACCTCCAGAGGTCTCTTCCAGTCTTAACCACTCTGTGGTTCAGTGGGTATAAAGCTGTCTTGCATTAGGACTTAGTTGTAATTATTACCTCGAAATGAAGTTGGTAGAGACAGCCCTATGGATGAGTTGATGCATTGGCTGAGGATTTAGTGCAGTTCATTAAGTAAGATATCAATATTATGTCTTAATTAAAAGTGCTGTGTGGAGGGAAGAAAGATTTGTATTCAAAATGCCCAGCTTGGAAAGGGAGACCTCAGTTTTCAGAAAAAAAAACCCATAAAGCAAACACCCAACAAAACTCCCCAAGTAGTAATTCTTTCAGTGTTACTGCTTTTCTTGTACACTGAGGTAACAAAGGTATGAAGTTATCCCTGGTTTTGTGTCGTGTAGAGTATATTTGTGCACCTTTGGTAAATTAGGTGCATTTATTTTGTGCCGTTTTTTATGTTCTGTTTTACTATTATGCTTGCTTTAACCTGCATAGGATAAAAGAGTTTAATGAGAGTTAATTATCTAAGACAGATTTGATTTAGTTGTTTAAGCTCTTCCTGGTCTCTTTTCAGGAAATTGACCTCTTTGAAGTTTGACACTCATAGTTGTGTAGAACTGGTTGGGGTGATTTGTGGTCTAGGGATGCATTTTTTTACTTTCTGCAACTGCTAAAGGAGTCTAGAAAAATCTTAAATTCAGCCTGGGCTTTAGATGGCTGTGGTTTTCTGGGAAGGATCTATCTGTCCTGTACTTAATTTTTGACTTGTCTTTTTTAACAGTTTGACATATGTCTGAGATGCTGTTTTGTCTGTTTTTTACAGTCAGTTAAAAACTACACCAAATGCCACGTGAGGAATGAACAAATCTGCAATAAACTGACCAGCTGCAAGAGCTGCTCCCTGCACCTGAACTGCCAGTGGGACCAGCGGCAGCAGGAGTGCCAGGCACTACCTGGTAAGGGCTGGGGGGGCCACACTGCTCTGCAGAGCCCATTTCCAAACTCACTAAACCTCCTCTGCTCTTGCCAAAGAGTTCAATGAGTAGACCAGGGTTTGTTTTATTCGTGCAGGTGAATGCAGATGTAGTTACACCTCTGGTTAGTGCTCCCTTTAATCTGGTTAGGAGCAGTGATAGCATTAGTGAAGGCATAATGGCATGTACCTCTGCATAAGTGAGTGACGGGCTCTGGCTGTGGGGACCACTGAGTGCAGAGCTGAATTGCCACACTGTGAGTGTTTTACTGTTAGATGTGCACTGACACTGTTACTTCTGCTAGCTGGGGTTTTACTTTATAAATTGTGATTCAATTATACTTCAATTTTCCTGTGCAGATAGGGCCCAAGATCTAGTTTCTTGATTGTCTAATGTTGGTACTACTATGAAAGCAGCGAATATTAAAATGCTAATATGAAATGTTCTCAGAAGGTGACTGTTAACATTCTGAAATAATATTTATTCTGTAATTTATATTCATAACTATGTATATGCAGTTAGATGTCAGAACCTTTTCCATTTGATCTTTATGTCCAGATGAAATTAATGAACACATTTTTTTCCTGCAGAGATTATTCTTTAAATAACTTGAATCAGTTTATTCTGTGCAGTTTAGAACTGAATTTGTGCAGTCTTTGTAAAGATTGACTATAACAGTTGTTCTGAATTACTTACTTGTCTTTTAATAGTTGAGTGTGAGTAAAGTTGTAAAATGTTGAAGAGGAAATATTTTCTCAGGTGTTATCAGAATTTCCTATAATTCTGATTGCATTTGTATCCTGGCAAATATAAATGCAAAGATAAGATGATAAAACAAAGATAGGGTAAAGTAGTGATCTCTTAATTCTACATAACATTGAAGTAAAGGGATAGATTAAAACACTACTAATTATGTACATAATTTAATATTGTGCTCAATTTTGAGCAGGGAAGAAATAGGGACACAAGAATATTATTATGTTGAAACTTAGCATATATCTTTTAAGAACATAAAAAATAATTATAAGTTTCTTTCCATAAAAATACACTATTCTGTATGATGTTACTTGGTATTTCAGAATTTGTGATGTGAAAAGGAAAATTGAGTGTGGGATGTATTTTGATTTATGATCTTGGGAAGTTAAAATTCAGGCTCCCTTGAGTTTCTTAAAAGTTTCTTCAGATCAGCTTTAATGATATGCTTTTTCCACCAGCTCATCTGTGTGGAGAAAGATGGAGTCACATTGGAGACGCCTGCCTCCACATAAATTCTAGTCGTGAAAGCTATGACAACGCTAAGCTGTATTGCTACAATTTAAGTGGAAATCTCGCCTCATTAACAACCTCAAAAGAAGTGGAATTTGTTCTGGATGAAATACAGAAGTACACACTTCAGGTAACTTGAGTAACTCTAATTGATGCTTATGTGAAATTAATTTGCTTTGAGAAACCTGTGACAGGGTTTCATCCAAAGAGAGCAGAGTAACGTTGTGCTACAGACATGGTGTGTAGGTATTAAGGAAATCTCACGTTTAAAGCAGTTCCCAAGCATTTTTCCTTACCAGACTTAAAGATTAAAAGTTACTGTTCACTTGTGAGAGAATAATTGCTCAAGAGAATGGATGAAACACTGACTTTGTATCCTGGGTCTCATCTGTGATAGAGTTAGTTTTCTTTTTGGTACCTGGTACAATGCTGTGTTTTAGATTTAGTATGAAAATAATGCTCGTCAGGAGAGGTGCTTGAGGGCTGGGGAAAATGTCACCTTGGTCTTCAAAATGGGCAAGAAAGAGGACTCAGGGAACTACCAGTCAGTGTCTCCTTAATCCTGAGAAAGGTGATGCAGCACCTCATTCTGGAGGCCATCAATATCCACATGAATGACAAGAAGATGATCAGGAATAGTCAGGATGGATTTGCTAAACACAAATCAAGGCTGACAAACCTGATTGCCTTCCAAAAAGAAACAGCTACCTAGATGGGTGAAGGGACAGCAGTGGGGGGTATTGTCTACCTCGACTCCAGCAAGGCCTTTGACACAGTTTCTCACAACATCCTCATGGGCAAACTCAGGAAGAGTGTGGATGAGTGGATGGAGAACTGGCTGAGTGGCAGGTCCCAGAGGGTCATGATCAGCAGCAGAGAGCCCAGTGGGAGGCCTGGCAGTGGTGGTGTTTGTCAAGGTTCAATATTGGGCCCAGTATTGTTTAACTTACTACCATTGATTTCGATGAAGAGGCAGGTGCTTCCACGGCAAGTCTACTGATAACAAGACACTGAGATGAGTGGCTGATACCCCAGAGAGCTGTGCAGCCCTTTGGAAGGGGCTTGCCAGGTTAAACAGATGGGCAGAGAGGAACGTTCTGAAATTCAACAAAAGCAAAGGCAGGTCCAGCAACAGGGAGGAATAACCAGCAGTGCAGGTGGTGTGATCACAGGATTCTGTGATAACACACTGATGTTTTAGGGGGAGCACCAGTTGGCAACAACTAAGTCAAGGACTTTTCAGTTCCCCATGCTCTACCAGCGAGCAGGTGCTCAAGAAGTTGGGAGGGAGCACAGCTGGGACAGCCCAACTGGCCAAAGGGATATTCCAGACCACAGAACATCATGTGCAGTTTGTCAACTGGGGGGAGGCTACCAGGAGTCACTGATCCCTGCTGGGACAGTGGGTGGTGAGCAATTGCACTGTGTATCACTTGTTTAATTTGTGTTTTATTCCTCTCTCTTTTTAATTGCTATTATTATTTATTTTATTTCAATTCAGTTATTATACAGTTCTTGTATCAACCCATGAGATTTACCTTTTCTTTCCGATTCTCCTCCCCAGCAGAGCTGAGGGGAGGTGAATAATAAGTGACTGTGTATGGTATTGAGTTGCCAGCTGTGGTTTTAGCATGAGTTCTGGGAAATGTTTTTAATACACTATGACAGCAGGAATCAAAACAGTTTTCTCTGTAAAAGAGGAAACCAATCCAGACTTGTCACACCAGTATCCATAAAACCACTCAGAGGCTTGGTTTTGGGTGGTGAGCAACTGGGCTGCAAGTGGTTGAGGACAGGGAGGTACTAAAGATGTGAACTCCTCCAGAAAAGCCTAACTTCCTGTACAACTGGCATTTGGGATCAAGGACTCACAGAGAAGCTGTGCTAGTATGTTAAGCATGTAGAAATTCCCTGCACAGCAGCACTGGAATTAGCAGGAGCTAATTAGCTTTCTCTGATAATGGTGGGGGAGAGAGAGGGCTGAAAGCTCTTCCCTGCCTCTGGCAAATACAGCAAGCTACCATCAGAATATTCCTTAGAAAAGTGATCTGTATTAATTTTGTTAACTGTGGGACAAGAGAAGAGAAGATTAATTACCTGTTCCTGGGTGGTCAGGTTCAGTTTTTTAGCAGTTTAGTATTCAAATTCCTATTGATGTTTTTAAACATCATTGGTACAAGTTTATGAAATATAAGTGTGCTTGAAGATGTCAGACCCAACAGAGTAGACTCAGATGGGATGTCTTAGCAGAGCAAGATTCCTTTACAAGAGAACCAGTTCTTAGCAAAGGACATTTTTGGAAGTGTGTACTTTGGTTTGTAAAACAACCAGCCTGTCGTTGTCTGCATAAACCCCTCAATTTTTAAAGTAGCTTAGGATTTTACAGTTAGAGAAATATAAAGATAATTGTGAATAATAATTAGAGCTTACACCAAACTGGTATGTGATTTCCAAAGTTGTTATGCTGCAGATGAATTGAGAAGCATATGAATGAAATAAATTAAGGATTCTTAGTTATACTGAATCTGAAAGCAAAAGTTTAGGCACATATATTGTGAAACAAAATGTTCTCTAATTATCCTTTTTAGCAGTCCATTTTACAAAGGAGATGCAAACATAGCTTATGTACCTGAGGATTTTTTGGATTTTCCCCAATAAATACAGGACCTGAAGAGAGCAATTATTTTCTTTTTTCTAGAAAGACATGTATCTTTTATTATTTGTTAATAAAGGAGGGAGTGAGAAGCAATTTCATATCAGACATTCTTCCCTGGTATTGTACTTAGTGCATCCTTGAAACACGTTCTGTCTGTCCACTCTGTGATATAAGTTAATGTTGAAAATGTAATTGAAACTAAAACAACAAAACCATGTTGGCAACACGATTGCTGTAATTATCTAGTTTGCTGCCTTATTTATTATTTTTTTTCTCTCCTCAAATTCCTATTAAAATATTGCCCAGGAGGCCTTCAAATCTAATAATATCTGATAGACTATTGATATGACTGATACTGCCTGGGTGACTTGAAGTGTAGATGAGAAGCAGCTTTTTTTGGTGTTTGAAAGCAAGATTTTTCTTACATTTCAGACTTTAGAGCTTCTACAAGGTGACATCCTGCTGAACGTTTAAATGAAATAGATCCTGAGCCAAAATGTGGTGATGTAAATTTGAGATACCTCAAATAAAATTTATGCAATTGTAGACAAATGTATACACTTTAAAATTATATCCTTGGTTAAAGAATCACTTAGCTATCAGAATCTCTAATGAAATGCTGCCTTGACTTATCCTGCTGTTTTCAGTGGCATTCAGAAAAAGAAAATTTTCCTTCATTCATATCTGTCCATACGGTTGCATTTATTCAGTGTGTGACAGCCTAAATGTGTTATCAGGTGTGACAGAGGCTCTCTGAAACTTCTTGATCCTCTTTTGTCTGCCTTTTTCTCTCAAACTGCAATCATAATGATTTAAGGAGTGGGATTTCATTTTAGATGACTTGTTTCTGTAACAGGTCGTGGTGTGGAGTTCACAAATGTAGTCAGAGCAGCTGTAAGTTGAATGTCATGCCTTTAATCTCTTTTTATCTGTGGTGTAATTTGACTTGTGGGGTTAATATCAAAGGCTTTAAAACCTTTAGCCTGGAGAAAGAAAGGTTTCACAAGTTATCAGGATTAATGAATGTGTCAGAGGAACATTTGGAAATAAGAACGTGATTCTGATTTTATCGCTGTGTTATTTGGTATTCTTATATTGATAAAAGAAAAACAACTTTGGTAGCTGCTGTGTATTCAACAAACTGGTAAAACAGTAAATAACCTGGGAGGGCTTCAGAATTCCTTATTGTTCATAAAAACATTGTGTGACTTTGTGGATTGTTTCCTAATACACAAAGTCCTTGTTCTGGGACACACTTAGGACAATTTCTTTATCATGTTTAGATTAATACATTGATGCTTTGGAAAGGTTCAGAGGGAGGAGGCTGCCATTGTGTCCACACCCTGTCCAGACCACACTGTGTATAAATAATTTCTCCTAATCCCATACTAAATTGGAAATCAATAGGTTGCCTCCTTTTAAAGGGTAAGGAGATGGCTCATTTGGTACTAAAGAAAGGGAAAAAACAAGGATCTTTGTGGTATGAAGTAAAAAAATTGTTGATTTTGGAGATGTATTCTGAAACTACCATTGGTGGTTTCAAAGTCTAGTTTGTATTTTTCATTAAAAAGAAATTCTTTAGGAGAATGCCAAAGTAAACATAGTGAATAGGCTGCAGATTACCACACTAAAGCAAAATGAGACTTGATGTTTTTTTCTTATATGCTTTTTTAACCTAGTAAGCAAAATACTATGAAAGGGAAGAGTTGAAGTTTTGTACAAAGCAGTTTAAACAGCAATATGAGGTTAATTAACTGTTCCTGCTAATATTCAAATGTATATTAATTTAAAAGTGCAATTAGTTCTCTTGGGAGTTTGCTTGCAACTGTGGGATTTGACTAAAAATACTAATTTTCTTGTTAGCATGCAATAAATTCTAAAAAGATGTAATTTTGGTGTGGTAAGCATAAACAAAGAAGAGAAGAGTTTTACACAATGCCTTTCATTATTTAAACTGTTTGCAACTTTCCCTTTGACTCAATGCTCACAAGGCTAAGCATCTTTTTATAAATTACACTTGAGTTCAGGTTGCAGTTAATTAGTGAGCTTTGCATACCAATGTTATTCCTTGTTAGTTCAAAGTATTCTCAGAGGGCTGGATGTTTTTGTGGTTTTATCGTATATGTGATTGTGGTGAAGCTCATACCTAGTTTTTCCCCCCTGAATTACTCTCTTTACTGCAGTTTCTAGCAGTCTCACTTTCCTGTTGTGTTTTGGAAGTCTAATTATTTCAGCACTTTGTAGTCATATTAAAATTGTTACATTGACTGTCCATTAGCTCACCTATAGTTTAACTTTCTTCCTATGTTTAGGAAGTGAAGCTCAGTTTACTTTGGATGTCTGAGAACTCAAATTTCCAAAAAATTGTCCTCCATAAAAACAACAAGACAAAACCAAAATCCCACAGGAATACTAGATATAATCTTTGTAGATGGAAACTGGGGAAGTTCTAGTTTTTTTTCAGTTTGCCAGATTGTACATTTTTTTTAAACCAATGGATCTACAGGAAAATTTAAAAGGAGTAGGAGAATTAAGTGTTCTCATGAGCTAATGAATGACTTCTACTAACTGAATCTCGATTTCATCATATGTGACTAATAGATACTGAGAATTGATGCACAGTTAAAGGATGGAAAGAAGTAATGTGTGGCTGCACATGGAATTCATGGCTTCTCTTCATATAGCTGCTGTTTTCAGGAGGCAGGCTTTTTGTTCATAATGATGCAGAAAGGCAAATTAACTGCAAACTCTTCTCCAAACTGTGAATTTTATGGAAATATGAGGACTGAGTCCACTGTGTTTTCAAAGGTTAATTATATGTTTCATCCTAGAGTAACTATTTACCTAGAAATCAAGGAGTTTGAACAATTCTTGATGAGGTTGTGGTGTTAATAATATGCTGTGAGGCACATCATAGCAAATGAGACACTTCCAGGATAGTTTAGGATCCAAAATAAAAGGAATTTAAGTAAAGGTGGAGAGAAATTTTTGAAGGAGATACATAATCCCTAAGTAATTTGCATAATTAGAAACAGGGGAGATTTTTGAGCCTCAGTGGTAATTGGCTATTCAGTAAAGGTAGACTTGCTCACTTCACTCATCTGCAAATTATTCAGCCCTCATTAGATTAGTGCTGAAGCAGCACCTGAAGTACCTGAAATAATGTGTTGAGACTACAAATGATCCTCTTCACTGTAGATCTTAAGGCAACTTAATCTGATTTAAATTCTGTGAGTAAACAGTGGATTTAACATGAAACATCAGCTCTCTAGTTAAGATTCTACATTTTTCCTTTCTAACATAGTTCCATAATTACTATTTAAGAGCAAATTACAATTATTTTTGATGTTATTAGTCATCAGTGTTCAATAAATTCCTGTAAGGGCTAAAAGCTGGCCTTGTGTTCAGTTAAATAGGATTGTAGATGAGAGTACAGAATTACTTTCTTTTGGTGTGCATTGTATGATTGCAATTTTGCCTCTGCCAGATGAAATTAAAGCCTTGCCCAGCAATTTTTCTCAGAGTTTAATAATTCCGAAATCTTTTCTAACTTAACGTAAAGCTTGATTTCTCACTCAAAAAAGGTTTTTTGCTGAATTGTTATCAATGTTATAAAAGATTGTTCTATGAAAGCAGATAAACCATGAGTTGTTGTATTTCAAACACAAATATATGGCTTCCAAGATGAGCTATGAGTTCTGAAAAATAGCTTAGGAAGATATGGATGGGAGGATAAACATATTCTAGGGATGATTCTGAATTGTAAATAGTGTAGTGGAATAAAGCCATGGAGTATTTCTCAAGATATATTTGATTATATTCTCCATTGCAACATTAGTAAGGCCTGTTACAACTTTTCCCAAGATGGATTTGATCACCTGCTGTGTATTGCATTGCTTTCTTTCACTGCAGAATTTTACTTTGATGACTTCTCAGTGCTTTTCCTCTCCCCTCTTTTTAATTTTTTTTTTATTTTAATGATAATTTGTCTAGAATGCTACTAAGTTTGGTTTGTTTCGATGTTGCTTTAAAATGAATTGTATATTATGTGTAAAGGAAGTCTTTATAAATATACCCAGATTGATAGAAAGAAATAAATAAATCTTCAAACTCTCTGAGGAGCAGCTCTCTTCCCACTTATGTGCTGAGTAAAAATCAACTGAACTTCCAGTAAAGCTGGTATACTTGAACAGAAAAAATTAGGCACATTTGAGGATGAGTTTTCTGTCTACAAGTGTTTTTCTGAAGTGTTGATTTGTACTGTGTTTTTCACCCACCTGGCCTAATAACAAATATTTTTCAAGATGCCTGTGAAATAGAATCCTGCATCAGCGAGTTCTGGGTGCAGAGAACTGGCAGTCTCATTTCCTTCCTGTCTGATGCTCTTCAGAAGCATATTTGGCAAGATATTAAAAGTAAAGGAAATAGTTTCCCACATTCATTCTGCATTAAATGAAACAACCACAGAGTTCAAGTGAACGATGTTCAGCTCCCATTATTTCTTAAGCCTGAAGAAGAAGATGGCATTCTCACTTCCACACCTTTGAAGTCCCTCAGTTGCTTCAAGTACTTTGAGATTCCCAGCTATTATTGACCCAACCTTTCTTCATTTTGAGGGATAATTTATACTAGATTTATGCTTTGCTTTTTTGGAAGAAATTAGTTTGATAGTCACAGAGCCTTAGTGGCTGCAGGTGTCACATGTGGAACCTCCTGAATTCTCTCTTCACAGTTGGATTTTTCCTGTTGGCTTCTGTGCAGTGGAGCAACAGTCATTTTTGGTGCTCTGCTTTGGTGACATCAACACACAGTCTCTGCTATGGCCAGCAGTCTTCACCTGTGGCCCAGCCCCTCATGGAATCGATGCCACATAGTTGTATATACACGTTAAGCACGTCACTGAAGCATTTGGGAGGCCTTCCTTGGGTAATGTGTCTTTGGCATCCCAAAGCCTGCAAGGTCATAGCCTTGATGACATGTATTTGATAGCACTCTCATCAGTGTCCAGGTCTGTCTTTTGATGTCCTGGACTAGCAAAGAGCCAAAGATGGTACATATGGAATTTGAGGTGCCTGACATGATGGCTAAAAGCTGTCGAGATACTACAGCCATTAAGAGTGATTATGACTATGGTATGTGTTGGCTTGATAGAAATCTTTCATTTCAGAAATGCTGGTTTTACCTCTTATGGCTACTTTGGCTTTCATGATCCTTCCTGGGAGTTTGCCATCATTAAAGGGGTTCCAAGACAATCTCCTACTTAAATAGAGAAATATTATCTCCAAATGCCACTGTTGCACTGTCAGTTTTCATTATTGGCCTAACACACTTTTCACTATAGCTGGAATAGGATGTCTGTTTTTTATATACTGATGCTGAGGCCAAATTATTTGACAGTACAATTGGAACAGTCAGTAATATGTTGAAGGTTCTCTTGGCTGGAATCCCTTGATCCCAAAGCAGGCATGCAGGATTGGTTTAGTTCTGTGTTTGTCAGCAATTTATCCTGCCTAAGCCCCTGACATTTTTTATACATGTGCACCCTCAGCGTTCTACAGAGAGAAGTCCAGAGATACGTGTAGATATTGAAGGTCTTCTGAGGCACATGGACATTGAACACAGACAGCAATTCAGGCAATTAAACAACAAATAAGACAACAGATGGGCATCTGGGAAATCGCAGATAATACAAGTTCCACTTTGACTGTTTGCATCACGTTCTTTCTGGTATCCAGAATACAGGAGCTCTTACTAACACCTGGAAAGTTGGTCACCTGAGGCAGCAGTGAAGTTACAAAGTAAATACAGAAGTAAGACAGGAGAGTGGGCAGTGGCAAATTTGCTGGATGTTCTTGTTGCTGTTCAAGAACAGAGTGCAACCCTGCTTATGAAATGGAAAGTTTCATACTCATTTTCTGGTTTATTTAAGATTTTTTGGGTTCCCTAGGTGTTGTAGCAATTTTTGTTTGATTGTGATCTCAGCTGATGAAACAGAAGAAGAGAGGATAGGGAGTACATTTTAGGAAGGTCAGGAATACAGATTATCTACCTACTGATTTTTTAAAAAGGTCTTTATTTACCACTGGTATTTTTGAGGCAAAATTAATAATCCTTTGTATTTCAATCTGATCTAGCAAAGCAGAGGTGAAATAAAAAGGAATGCTCTGATTTGATGTAGAATTAACAGTACTGAAAGATTTTATATTTTTTCAGCCGTGGGTTAAAACTGAGTGGCCAAAGAAGGACGTGAGATCAAAGATGAGTGATCACTCTGGTAGAGAATGGCAGTAACTCTTGGTTCACTTGTGAAATAGCATATAAATCTTGAACTGTGGCAGGTTCCCTATAAGTATATTATAGCGATTTACTCACCTTGGCCTGTAAATTAAATCAGTGAAGGACCTAATTCACAATCAGATCAATATATCTGCTTTGGAGCTGACAATGTCTGTTCTCTGCCTGGTGCAGACAGCCGTGTTCTGGCACTGTGGTATTCACCTGCCAACACATACCTGTCACAGCCCCCTTGTCTCTCTGTATCTCTGTTCCACATGTTTAAACTGGGCTTAATAAAAACTGCCAGCACAAGGATTATGGAGGAAATGTGTTTGGTTTTGGTGTCTTGAGATTTTTTACACAGATGGAGGCAAGTAATGTATGTAGATTTGTCTGGAACCATCAAAGGCCTTTATTCCTTAAAATCTGTTTTTTATCTTGGTAATAGTAAAAAGATTAAATTATAAAAATTAGTAGGATTTGTGATGTAATTTTATTTTTTTTAAAGAATTAATGCTTTTAATGTTTTCTAGACTATTTTCTATAACATAAATCAATAATAAAAGCATATTGAATGGCATTGAAGTTGTAAATGTGCCACTTTCATCTGTCTCTGAATTGTCTAAAGTTGATCAGTATTAGCAATACAGTCTTTAGAGGATAGAATATTTATTCTATTTTTTCCCCAAACTTTTATTTTTCTGAATTGCTGTTAACTTATGTGTATTCTACTATCCACCTTGGCCTAGCAATTAGTAATCAGTATAGTAGCCACTGGGAAAAAACCCCAACCAATTTCATTGTGCCCATTTGACCTGTATCAAATAACAGTAATCTGAATTTGCACAGAACATGGATTTTTAGTAGAAGAGAAGCACAGAGTGGGTGGACTTTTTGTTGGGATTTTTTTTAGGGGTAGGAGGGGGATGTTCAGAAAGATAGAACAATTAAGATAAAAAAATGATGGATGGGGTGATAAAGCGAGATAAGAACACGATGAAACCTGAAAATGTGAAGTTGTTACTGCTGAGCTATTATTTGGAATGTTTTAAAACAAGAAAACAAGAGGCACTTTAAATATTTCTCTCATTTGTTCCATTCTTATTTATAGAAAATTTCACCTTGGGTGGGTTTACGCAAGATCAACATCTCCTACTGGGGCTGGGATGACATGTCCCCTTTTACAAACACGACTCTGCAGTGGCTGCCTGGAGAGCCAAATGACTCCGGGTTCTGTGCCTATCTGGAGAGAGCAGAGGTGGCAGGTCTGAAAGCAAACCCGTGCACGGCAATGGCAGACGGCCTTGTGTGTGAAAAACCTGTTGGTAAGCAACCTCTTACACCCTGTTACTCATACTGGCCTGTTTGAGCTTTCGTTTGTCTAAGAGGGATTTTTGGACAATTTGGATTAAATAAGGACAAAAAAAATTATCACTTTTCTATTTTTTGAAAGCAAGTATTCATTTGAGAATTAGTTTACATGGCTTATTTTGTGTTAGAAGATCTTATAACTTGCCTCTGAATCAGTAACAATGATAACAATTAATTACAATGTGTACATCTGTGGAGGTGTTCAACAATGCAATGTTTTCTTTCTGAGTCTTCCTGAAGATTAATGAATATTTTAATGGTCTAAAAGACTGACAAAACCAAAATGTTTGATTTGGTCTTTTAGGTTTGCTTGTGAATAAAGTTTGCTGTGACAAATAGTCACTTGACTGTTCAAATTAGCATTTTCAGTCTCTGAGTGGCCTTTGATTCTCTCCATAGCTGCAAGGTTGAGCACAAGAAGTTCTTTAAATTTTGCCTTTAGATTTATTTTGTGCATTACCTGTACAAAACTGGAAAATAGCTGCATTGTTGGTATGTTGGGAACACTGCCTATTAATCTGATGGTTTATCTTGTGAACTTGCAGTACCAAACCACCATCTTACCAGTCCTTCATTTTTCTTAAAGAAAAAAAGAGCTTGAAACTTGTGTTCAGAACTTTAAATGTTTGTGGTCCTTTTCCAGTCAGCCCCAACCAGAACGCCAGGCCCTGCAAAAAGCCGTGCTCCCTGCGCACCACGTGTTCCAACTGCACCAGTAACGGCATGGAATGCATGTGGTGCAGCAGCACCAAGAGATGTGTCGACTCAAACGCCTACATCATCTCCTTCCCCTATGGACAGTGTCTGGAGTGGCAAACTGCCACGTGCTCCCGTGAGTATCTCAATGAATGGGCATTGTATTAAATACACTGTTATATTTTTGTCACCCTAAAGAGCCTCTGTATGAATAGGATTGAGCACTTTCACTAGAGATAGAAACAATTTCGAATGAATGGCCTTTATATAGCCACTAACGTGAGGAGTCAATAGTGAGTATGCGTTTTCCAGATACAGGTAAAATACTGGCAATTCTTTTAGGCTAAAATATATTTAGTCTTTTAAAACAGTAAAAACTATTTATTGTTTTCAGATGAAGAACAGTTACCATGATTGTATGACTAGCATGCCAAACAATGGCCGCGAGATGGAACAGAATACTGTTAAAATTAATACAACATCACATTTTCAAGAAAAGGATGTGTGCTGAACTTGTAAAGATTTTAATGTTCTCTTTTTTTTTTTTGGATTCAAGGAATACCATTTTCCTAACATGCAAAGATAAAATATATATATATAAAAATAATAATTACGGTAATAGTCTTGAGAATATTGTAACAAAATGCAAACCAAATGATCTTAATCTTCCTTGGGTTCCTCTCCCTTGCAAATGCTGATTATTAACCTTTGCAGGTTGTTTTTCCTTGCTATGGAAGCAGAAGGAATTCTGTTAGGCCATCAGACAGGTGAAGGAGGTACAGAGAACTTTTGTCCTGTGTGATCCGGCTGGGTCAGGCTGCATTAATGTTCAAGGTTGCTCATTTTATCCTTTGGGGATAAAAGGCAAGTGATTTCTTTACCAAGGAACAAGGTAGCTGGATGTCCCCTTTGGAAGCACATTTCATCAGAAATTGATACAGTGACTGTCTAGGAGAACGATAAACCTACTCAATGTACCTTTTGGTGTATCTTTCAGCTAAAGTTACTTCTTCCCTAGTCTGTAGTGACTGGACCTCAGGAAGTTCCAATGTGTATCAGTGCCATAATTCCTGTAGCAAGCTGCCTGCTGCCTTGGATTCTTGTCTTAGTTGAGGTTTATTTAGAACAATTCCTCAGCACCATCCTACAGAAGGTTGGTTGTCAGGAGCTTTGCTGTCCTTCAAGGCTTGATTAAAATATTTTCTCTCTGTAAAGGACTTCAGTTTAATATGACCCAAACTTAATCTATAGGCCTTCAGAAGTGTACCATCCAACTCTCATAGATCTGCTCTGAGAAAGTTTTTCTAGTTACTTCTGCCTTCCTTTCCCATTTCATCAGGGTCTTTTGATAACAGAGCCTGTGGAACATTTTCTTTCTGGATATCATGTGGCAGGATTGATGATCTTGACAACAAGAAGCAACTTGCTTTCAGCGTAATAATTAGATCATGATTCCATTTGAGAGATTATGTACACAAATGAAAAAAAAAAAAAGAAAACAGAACACCAACACAAAACACAAAAGGCAATTACTTGGTTTCACCTAAGCCTCAGGAAAATATTAAATAAAATAAGCTCTTGATGTGTCTGTAATAGGAGCCACTGATACATTCTAATCTCAGGAGAGAAAGATGGCTGTATGTACCAGGCTACTACTGTGTGATTAGGAGTATAAGGCATAGGAAAGCTTTTCTTTCAGGCTAAACTGGCCAAGAGCCCATATTCCTCTTAAATGAGATTCCTTCTTCATCCTCCATAATCATAAAACGTGATGAAACAGTACCATGTTGAGCTGTTCTGGTAAACCTTTTGGCTCAGTTTGTGGATTTTAGATATTAATCAAGGTTCTAGTGTCCAGGTTCAGTATGGACTAGAAGTAGGGTTTACATGTCCCTTGGGACCATCAATCAGCCTCTGTTTGGTCTAGGAATAGAGAAATAATAGGAACACTTAGTCTCTTGGCCATATATTTGGAATAATAACACTGTAATTATATGAAGGTTTCTCTCTCGTGACCATTCACTGAACTCTTTTTTCTCTCCTGTAAGGAATCAATTTTACAGCTTATAAAATATTGATAGTGAGCTGTGGCAGAACGTAAGTAGATTGAAAATTTGGAGATAAAAATTGACAGAACACTACATGAATGATGCTTAGGTTTTTAAACTAGCAGATATTATGTCAGGTGGAAATTTCAATTCGGTTTTTGTGTTTGTGTAGCATTTGCACATCATGCTGATTCAATTTGCTTGAGGAACACAAAAAATTGTTTTTAATGTGATTGCCATTTTTGTCAGGTCTGTAAAAGTTTATATTAAATAAGGCAAATGGGATTTGCTACGTACCAGTTCATCATTATGTAAAGGCAATTTTGTACAAAACTGTATGTTCTGTTCAACAAATTAGAGAAAAGCAAGATTCTGTGTCTGTAAGCAGTTTTCTCAGAGTTTTATAGCATCAGATATTGCATTTAAACAAGAAAATGTAAGTCCAAATGAAGCATAGTTCAGACATTGTTTTAGTCTAAATAACTTGAAAATTTCATTAGATAGATATATCATTATTGCTGCCAAAGTAATGAAGTATTAAGTGGATTCCCTTATCAAGGGGTAGTGTTTCTGCTTAACTTGTAGAGTGGACTGTAACTGTACCTTTAAAAAAAATCCTCCTTGTTTATAAAATTCTGGTTTTATTTTAAATGACTAATTTCCAAGTGTTTGGATGTTTTGCTCTGAATAAACAAAATTTCAGACAAGCATGTATGATTTAAAATCAAAAATATAACAACTGAGAACTTCACATTTATTTTCACAGCTTGGATTTAAAATGAAGAATGCTGGTTTATTGGTGACATTTTGTCATTTTAATACCTGCTTGCCAAAAACTTGCATTTCCACTCTTGCCTACATCTTCCATCCACTATGACTTTTGATTGAATGGCTGACAGTGGAACAATCTTGGACCACTTTTTGAATTTCAAAGAAAACAATATTTCTGCTTTAATATCCCCTTCTTCCATCAGCTATAGCTTCTCAGTTAGCTCTCCTCTGTTTTTCAGCTGAATGCCACTGTAGAGAATATATGAGGATTTTCACTTCTGGTTCTGTTTTATCTTCCATGAAGATAGTGCAGCTGATACTTCAGATCTGTATAAATAGCAACATGAGTGAAAATAGCAGCATGAGATGTGTTTGCATGGTTTGTAGTGCATCTCTGAAAGGGCAAGTCAGCCACTACACAAGGATGGTCTTGATTTTCCTGCTGATCTGATATATTCAAAACCCCAAATTTCTATCATTCAGCCTCAGTTCTGATGGTTTAGAACTGATTTGTTACATGCTTGACAATTTTCAACAGCTGTTGAGCTTCTCCTGTCCCGCCTTTTTCCCCATTTTTGGGAAACTTGAAACATTTCCACCTATTTGAATTCTTCAAAGTCTAATGATGCAAGAGCTCGTGGTTCAGCTTTTTGCACTGTAAAAGTCCTTTTGAGGTTCACTCAGATTCCTGACTTTTTTGGTATCTCCATGTATTTTTGCACTATGAAGTACTTTTTCCTCTTACAGTTTTCACTACTTTTATCCAGTTTTAATAGTTGCTGAAGCCAGAGTAGCTAGCTTTATTCTGCTCCCAATTTATTAAATTAGTAATAAATCATTCTGCTTTATAGCATGGCTTCAGGTATTCACTTTGTGCAAGCAGAGTGGTCCAGGTAGCTGAGAACAAGAGTTGGGTGTATTGTCCTTGGCTGCAGCTGAGCCAAATAAAGAGGTTACACTCATGTAGAAGCCATTTGAGTGTCCTTCAAAAAAGCTCCAGGAACCTTAAACTACTTTCTTGTTTTTAAGAAGAAACTTAGATAATTTTGGCTTCTCATGTATGCTTTTAAAGTTTAGATTTTGAGTGCCTATAAAGTTAATGTGAGAAGAGACAGTGATCAATGTTCAAATGATTCTGATGTTAATTTGATTCAGTCTTATAGCATTAATTAAAAAAATGAAGATGTAGCAGAAAAAGCTCAAAGAAGCCTGGGAACTTTAATGGTGTTCCTGAAGATACTAAAATGTTAATTTCTTATTAATAAGAAATGACAGTAGCTTCAGAATAGGAATTTTATTTGGCTCTAAACAGATTTAAAATATGAGGAAGACCATTTAGTTATTCTAAAGGAGTAGAGTATAAAAGATCTAGAGGGGGATTTGATTTTAAGCATGCAATTTAAAAAAGGAAACCTGATTAACTGATGAGAATCTTAAGATATAGTTTAATTAAATGGGATTGACTTATGTGCAGTATGATAACTTGTTTCAAAAGTTCTGTATAAGGAGACTGAGTCATATTCGTGGGTGAGTATTCAGGTGAGATCCAGAGGTACTTTCTACCCAAATAAATTTTTGGTTTGAATTTCAATTAACCTATTTTTACTTTCTGTCTGCTTTGGAATAATATTATCACTCTTATTTGGATTACTGACCTTGTATTGAATTCTAGAGTTTTCCTGTTGGAAGGGCTGTTTATGTCAGTACGATCAGTAATATATGTATTATGTATTAATAATAAGCAACAAGTATACATTTTATTATGGGATTTAATGATGTGTAATATTATTCTGCTTAATTATCTTAGTTTATTTTTTAGTTTTTATTGTTGCATTGTGATGTGACAAACACCTGCTGTGTATTTGGTGAGGAAATACAAATTTTAAAGAAAACTGAGATACTCTTACTAATGTTACTGATGTTTTTTTATTTTAAATT
Organism: Scytalopus superciliaris; assembly: GCA_013400415.1. Lineage (NCBI taxonomy): Eukaryota > Metazoa > Chordata > Aves > Passeriformes > Rhinocryptidae > Scytalopus > Scytalopus superciliaris. The sequence goes on from VXBX01000364.1 coordinate 139,797, forward strand.
TACATAAGGAAATAGAAATGCTAAATTGTTTCATCGACTGTTGTAAAATCCAAGCATCTTACTTAAAAATACAAACAAAAAACCCCACCTGAAGTCCCAAATGAAAACCCAAACAAACCTAATATTGTGTTCCATGTACTCAAGCTCAAAACTGCTCCGGCCTGAGGACCTGTGGACAGTGTTTGGAACAGCCTGGCTGTGGCTGGTGCAACGATCCCAGTAACACTGGGAAAGGCCAGTGCTTGGAAGGATCATCACGAGGCCCCATGAAGCCTGTTGGGGTGCACTCCAGTGAAATGGTGCTTGATGCTGGTCTCTGCCCCAAAGAGAAGAATTATGAGTGGTCTTTTATCCAGTGTCCAGGTAAGATCTGCTTCCATTCTTTTTTGCATATGAAATAAGGGATATTTCTCTGTTTAAGCACACCAAAATAACATCACCGTTTTAAGCAATTCAAACAACATTTGCATGAGAGATTTGTTTTTCCTATATACAGTTTCCTATATCTAGAAATTGTTTTCTATATATCTGTCTACTGAACACAAATGTTCTTCCTCTCATGTAGGTTCACATGTGAAACGTAACACAAGTAGTTTAGCCCAAACTGCCATTTATTTGTAAATAAGTTTTCATGTACCTTATCCTCCCACTTTTAAAAATCCAGCTGTACAAATTTGCTTCAGCTCTTTCTTATGGATTTCATATCCCTCAAAGGAGAGTGGGGAGGAATTATCCATAGGTGACTGCTGATGGGCAGAAGCTTCCCTGTTGCTCATGCTCCAGTCCAGCTGGCTGTGAGGGTGGGGAGCTGCCAAGTACCTGAGCCTGTGCTCAGGCAGCCTTTTAGACATTTGGGGTAAAACAATGTGTGCTTGTGTGGTCTTAAAAAGAATCTCTACACTTAAGCCACACCAGTCTGATTAAGTATTTTAGTTTTATGTTGACTGGAAAGGTGAGGAAGGTGTCAGGCTCGGTGGAAGCTGAGCTGTCGCAGCCTCCTGTGTGGAAATGCTCCAGCCCTGAAAGCAGCAGTGGAATAGTGCAGGCAAAGGAACACCACACTGGGGAGTTTGACAGCCCTCCAACAGTAATTTACAACAAATAATACAGTTTAAAAGGCAGCTTGGAAACTTTTTTTGGTGTTTAGAATAAATAATGTAATTCTGCTCAAGTTTTTTTTTTCCCAGCAAATGTTCTGCTGCTGATAATTTTGGAAGCTGGAGCTTCTGGAGGATCAAAACTTTTATGGGTACATGCAGCTGTTTGCTTTCCTGGCTGCTTTTTTGTATCAGTGTATTCCCTGTGTGTCTATGCATATATATGTGCATGTTTATAAATAGTTTTTTTTTTTTTTTTTTAAAGTTGTAGAATAGTGAAATAAAATTTAAAACTAGGTGAGCACTGTCAAAAGTTTGGAGTTAAAAAACAAACAAACAAACAAAAAAATTCATGCCAATTCCTGAACAGAGAAGCCTCTATTACATTTCTGGAAACAATTTCCATATATAGAAACTTCATTACTTTGTATGTTAAAATATATGTGTGTTGGTAAGTGCATTGTTGGCTTTTCATGGTTTCTATCACTAGAAAAATTGTAAGGGATGAATATATTGCTTATCTAAAGTCTTTGAATTAGAAGATTTCATTGCTGTGTTTAATGTTTATTCTTCATGGATAAAATTCTGTATTCATTGTACATTCTGACCAAGAATTTACTGAAGCTCCACTATTTTTATGAATTCACTGGTTTTATGAGTTTAGGAGACAAATGCTATGGAATTCATATAATTAAAATTTCAATTGATGTAAAATTTCATTTTTGTTGGTATTTTCATAGAATATTATCTCTGATGGGTTATACAAACATTTTATTCTAAGCACAACAATCCTTTGATGTACTTGAAACAAGGTAAAATTAGACTAAGTCTGTGTAAACCTACTGAACAGCTCGTAGTTTGGATGAAAACAAAAATTAAGGGTTTATACCCCATAGTTTAAAGATTATTCTGCCACATTGATGAATAATTGGCTAAACCGTTGATGTTCACTCATGTATACATTTAGTTTTCCTTGTAGTCCATATCCATTCTCTTTATAGTGCCTCTGGGAAATGGTGTTGGTGATAAATACTTTAAATTCATTCTCATTTTCTGTCCAAATCATCAAAATTAGTATTTAGCAGGTAGTAGAAAAAAGCCCTTAATTTTGTGACTGGTCACTCTGAAATCAGTAGTCCTCAAAGAAGCTGTCATAGTATTTTGATATAAACGTGATTTTATTTTTTATCAGAATCTTATTTTAACTGAACTATTATTATAAATAAAATTGCAAATATCATACATGAAAAGAAAAATTGCATTGACATTTCCTCCCATGAGAAGAGCAATTTAGGTAGAATTCAAGCCCAAATTTTTCTTCAAAGTCTAAATTTCTCCTCTGTAAAGCAGCATGAATGAATTCTAACTAGTTTGTTTAAAACTAGATGAAGTATCTTTACATTAGCTGCAGATTATAATGTAGAAATCCTCTTTCTATCTTTTCCTTGTTTTAACTATTTTCTTAAAATTATCATTATCAACAACTATCAGCATCACCAACCATTGCACAACACGGAGGTCAAAAGCAAATCAGGCATAAATTTGCTTCTCTCCAGGGGAGCCTCACTGAAGATTCAGCTGAATCACATTTTTGCGTGTGAGGAAAATTTGTTGCTGCCAGTGATGTACATTAAAAGGACCTAAAGAAAAAAGGGCTTTTTAAAACTGAGCTCCTAATTCTTATTTAAATGATCATTACGGGGTCTCCTTATTTTAATGACGATTTTAATTATTTAATACTGATGTTTCCAGTTTGATTGCACTGGAACAACTTGGAAATTTGTTGAACTGTGCAATTCTTCTGACTTTTTGCTTTTCTCAATGAGATAGGTATTTTTAGGGAAATCAGCAATTATATGATACAATTTTTCAATGTTGTGTTATGTCAGTTGTAGACTGCATTGGTTCTTATCGTGTATATACTTTTTTGAATTTGATTTAAAAATCTCTTCCATTTTCTTTGCCTTAACAAAATGTAAGAATTCAGAGCTGTTATATATGATCAGATAATATGACTTGCAACAACTTAAAATTTAAGATTAAGGTTGCTTTCATCATCCTTTAAACAGTACAAAAATTTAGACATCCAAAACTAAGCATTAGGAAGACTAAAAAAATCTATAAATCACCAGTTAGAGAATATCAGAATTAAGCATTTTTCCTACACTATGATACAGTCTTAATTGGGCCATCTTAATTTAATAGAACACGTATTTACTGTACTCTGTTTGTACTTTTAGTTTATTGGGCTGTATTTTTTTTTAACCTTTGCTTTAAGTAATTTGGTGTGTAAGATGTTTACACAAAACCCAAAATGGAACTGCAACTCAGGGTACCTTTTGTGTAACTTTTCCTGAGAACAGCAACAAACTGCAGAAGGGGAAACACCGCAAAGGTGTCTGAAAATCAGGTATTCTTAGGAAGAATAAAACTTGTAATTCCTGAAGAGATTTAGTCAAAATAGTGAGAAAACTTAATAGTACAGAAATGTTTGATACTTGTTTGCAAGATTCCCTGGGCAGAGTTACAGGAGAGGGAAGAGATTGTCAACTGGGGAGCTTTAATGGTTTATGAGCCAAGCCTGGCAATGGTTGTAAACATATTAAGTTACTAGATTGTAAAGTGGATCTAAGAACTTTTAAATCATACAGTGAGAATCTTTTTTCCTCTAGACAAGACACCAATCACTGTGACATTTAGGTTAAAAATTCCAAATTAAAAAAAAAATACAATCTAACTGAGGTAGCTGCCCTCTGCCCAGCCTTACACCCTCCTCAGCACCAAGGAATTGGCAGGTTTGACATGGTGTGACATTTGACAAGCCGCTGTAATTGACAGGTTACTAATCTGCTGAGATGATGAGCAATGAAATCCCACTCTATAGAGAGGTCATCCTTCCAAACCTGGCAGCAGGATCAATGGCTCTGGCAGGATTCACAGTGTGATTTTGCTGCAACAGTGATCAGTGCTTTCGGAGTTTCCCCAAAACATGGTTCTCTGGAGTGGAACTGTTGTGCAAGATCAGTGGTTTATAGTGTTGTTATTTGACAAAAAGCAATTTTATGCTTTCAAGGTCAGGTGTCAAAAATATTATGTCAGTAAGAGTTCAGATTTTTCACTTGCACCAAAATGAACTGTGAGGAGGGATTGGAGCTGTTTGATGTGGTCCTGATGTCCTTAAAATTGCTTTGTATGCTAAAGCTAATGAGGGTCAGAAATGTTAAAAATAAGATGATATTTAGTTAATTTATTTTAGAAGCTCACTCCCCAGTAAAGATAAGTTTGACTGCGAGTTGTTCACCTTCTCTATCACAGTAGCCTTTCAACTGTTTCTGTGGGTTGTGTATTGGGGTTTTGGTGTAGTCTCAGCTGGTGTCACTACCTCTGAAAAGATTTCTTGAGTGACTGGACAGCATTTTCAAGCTATTAGGACTGATGTAATCACTCACAATGGCAAAAAAACCCTTCTCACATACCTGAAACTCAAATGTCACTACAAAGTCAACTTTTGTGGTCTTTTGTGTGAATTCATGTTGTGTTGCAGTGCTCTTTTAAAGAGGTTCTGTGTCAAAGCACACATATATATGCTGGTTATTAGTCAGGACTAAACTACTAACAATTACATTGCACTGCAATTTTGTAATCACGCAGGCATGATTTTTTTCTGCAAGCAATTTAGTAATGTGGCTTTTAAAATGTTATATTCCAGCCTGCCAGTGTAACGGCCACAGCACCTGCATCAACAGCAATGTTTGTGATCAGTGCAAAAACCTAACAACGGGCAAGCAGTGTGAGACGTGCATGCCGGGGTATTACGGGGATCCCACCAATGGGGGGCAGTGCACAGGTAAGTCCTGCTGGGGGGAAAGAGAAAAATATCCAAGTGACATTCCTGTTCAATGGTTACTTTTTCAAGTGCCGCACTGGAGGATTCTCCTTGAAGTGACAGAGAGAATGAGGGCCAGTGTTCCAGATGGTTTTTGTGTATTAGCTTAGGGGCTGCTTTTTTACTTGCATGGGTGGTTTTAAAGTTGACAGTAGCTCCTTCCCTTAGAACTAAATGGTAGAAGTAGGAATATATTCAATATGAAAACTCATTAAGGGAGTTGACTTTCAGTCTAGGAGGGTGCTACAAAGTTTTGTCCCATGACTTTTTCTTCTCCATTACTGATGTTTGTTTAACAGGACCTTTGCCTCTCAAGGCATATTGATTTCTTTGAAGGGTTTGTTTGTTCCTCAGCACTCAGTAGGCAATGCATAAAGCTCCCCATCTGGTAAACTCAAGCACAGTATGTAAAAATTGTGTTCAAGGGGATGGAAAGATTAATGTCTACCCCTATTGACAATTGAACATTTTGCTGGTGCTTTATGATGCTTTAAATAATTCTTAATAGTTCTCTTTTTTCCTGAAGTTGACAAAATGTTCTTTTGCTGTCTGTATCACCTTTATGGCAAAATGATGTATTCATACAGCTTTTATTCTTCAGGGATACATTAGCTATCAACCAAATAAGCATTCCATCACCTTTAGTGAAATATGCATGGTGCAATAATGGCGAAAATCAATTTATAAGACCAGTTAAATTATAAATTTTACAACTTGTTTTTTCAAATATAGTCTGTAAGAGTGCATATTTTTATTGGTAGACATGATTTTAACAGACGCTATTTTGAATGAAGAATGCTTTAAAAAATGAAAGTGATAATTATTTTGAGGTTTTATCTGCATTGGCATATTGTATACTGTAGTGTAGAGCCCATAATAAATATGTTTACATCTTTAGGATATTTTGAAGAATGTAGTCATTGTGCTCTGTTAGATTTTCTTCAGTATCATGATTATTGTCATAGAGGTGCCCAAACTGTGGGCCAGAGATTTCTGCAGGAAAAAATACCATTGATCCATAGATAAGTCAAATCAGTGTTACTGGGATTTAAGAGGATTTTGGAGCCATAGCTGGGATCAGGCACTGTGCGAATATAAAGGAAGAAAGTGATGGTTCTGGGTTTTTTTCTCCTTCAGTCTGGTAATGCTTTTGGTAACACAGAAAAAAGTCCAGCATAGCTGCAAATTAAAAGAAGAACTTAGGAAAATGATATGAGTGGAAGAAAGAGCAATCCAGTCAGAAGCTGAGATTATGTTTGTTTGAAATTAAAGAGAAAATAAGACAGGAAATTATATTCCTTTTATTTAGTAGACTGCATTAGCCTTTGTTTTTCCTGAGATCCCTGATGATCTTGAAAGGAAGGAGGAGGAATGCATAGGACACCTTGCAGTCTTTGGAAAGCTTCTTTTTTTCTTAACTCTGCCAACCATTTTCTAAATCCTCTCTGTTTATACTTTTAGGATGTAATTTAAAAAGCTATGAAAGAAGCTGACTGTCCACCCCTGAGTGATCAGTTCTGTTCTGATCTTTGTGCAGGAATGGAAACTTCTGTGCAAATAGAACTTTTTTTTTCTGCTTTGGTAATAATGATGGCTTTACAACTGTCATCAGATAACTGATACGTTCATAGTGGTATTGTATAGTGTTATGCTATTGAATTACTATGGAATGAGTAACAGTTGTTACAGGAGAAAGATATAATTCATATTTCAAAAGGTTTTGAATAGTTGTGATTAAGGAATGGATAAAAAAATTGACTTTTCTGGATTTTCGCTCACTATAATTGCTGACATTTCAATAGCTTTGAAACAGATTTAAGGACTTGCTTTGCATCCTGATATGATGCACGCTTAATAAATGTGACAAACCTCAAAGAAGGAAAAAGAAAAGATTGAGGCATAATAACAGGCTTCAAATATAGGAAGGGAAGCTGAAAAGAGGGAGTGATGATAAAATGCCTTCCCCCCACTTGCATTTTGGTTGAGGAGGAAGTAATGTGTTTAGGCAGCAACAAGAAAGATTAAGGTGGAATACAAGACAAACTTTCTACTGGTTAAACTGTAAAACAGATTGCTTAAAGATGATATGAAATCTGCATTATCACACTGTGTTTTCCAAATTTCCAAACATCTCTGGCTTTGGAAATGGGCTTTTGGAAAATGTTGCTGATTCCACCAGTCCTGGTTTTCAGTAGTGTCTCGGAGTCTGAGATCTAGAAAGCAGGGAGTTACTGTGGACAGATAAAGTATTCTGATTATACAAGGAAATGCCATCTATGTAGCCAAATGGCTATGCATATTTACCATACTACCAGTCCTTAATGTCACTAAGATGTTACTTTAATAAGTTGCATACTAATTATTTTTAAACCTGTAGCATTTTTGTTATTGTGGAGTTAAAAAGGTTTCCATCTAATGCAGGATAACTCTGTAACCAGAGTTCTGGTTTATTTTTGTGTCAGAAGTGTGATAGGTTGATTGCTGATGGGCAATAATTTGACAATGATTATATTTTTTGTAAATAATTATTGTACTTTTTCTTCTTAAAATAACTATGACTACTATAAATTTTTCATTTAAATTCTGGCAGTTGAAATCTTTTTTCACTACAGAAAATGAGAGTTAGGGTTTGTATTCTTGGTGTAAAATGAACCTTATGTTTAGTAGTCCTAAGATGTGACTCGCAGTAAAGATGTATGTGCTCCTTCAGTTCTTTATGGTATTTCATTGTACAAATACACAGTCTGAATTATTTTATATTTGATTCATTGCTGCATTCTATACAAAAATCAGTAATAAATTGCAGGAGTATTTTATTTTATGTTGAAGGAAGTTCTGTGACTGTAATTTGTTACAGATACCTGTTCTTATAGTAAGTAAAAATGGTTTCACGTAGTCTGTGGTTTCAATTAGGTAGCCATAATAGAAAATGAAATTAATTTCTCACCTTAAATTGTGAAATATTTCTGCTATACAGAAAGACTTGCATTCCTTCTCGGAAACAAATGACAATGCACAAATCAGTAAGTTCAGACCCTGTGCCATGCTTAAGATTTGTAATGTAAAAACCCCTGTATGGCAAAGGAAAGTGTGAAGCAATAGCACTATGTGAAGTTACAGCAGCCTTTCTAGGAGTTATCTCAATGAGCAAGAAAACAAGAGGAAAGGCAGAGGCCTCCAACCCTCTAGTGAACAGACCAAGGCACACTCAGACTCTGCTGGGGTGGAGCTTAGATGGGAACTGTACAGCTCGGTCTGCCTCTGAGCAGAAGGGGCTACTGGGATGTGGGACACCTGGGGAGCCTTTTGGTTTGAGGTGTTGAAAACTTTGAGGACAGATAATCCAAATCACTTTGATTATATTTTTTTTCTAAATTTTGCTCAAGTCCCATTTGAGGTACAGTTTTGAAGGCATGAATATCAAATTTCAGTAATAGAAAATTTGCCATTAAATATTAGTGGATTTTGGAAAAAAAGTGTGTTTGACTGTAGATGGGAACAAATCCTGACTTGCTGTCCTGGTGGCTTCTCTCAGTGTTTTGTTTTCTTCAAGGTCATGTACTGTTATGTACTGCATGTCAGGGAAATACGTTTTTTTTAATAGAAATTCCATAGAGTTTCTAATAGAAAAACCAGAGTTCTATGTGTTATACACACACACACACATATATATATATATATATATATAGTTATATAGATTATATATATACATGTATACAGTTATACAGACTGCAACATAAAGTACCAGGATAAAACAGTTATGGGAAGATTGCTTGGAACATTTTTTTGTGTCATCTCAGCAGCATTTCTTAGCATTATTTTCAAACTTCTTAATCATCTACTTAGTTGTCAATGTCAAAAAAAAAAAAAAATTGCTCTGGCTGCTTATCATCTTGTCATTTTCTTTGTGCATGGTATATTAAAAAAATTATTCTTAAAATTTATGAGATGCCAGGAAAAAATTCTTTACAGTAACTTATGACAAACATTATAAATGCATAAGACATTTAATAATAATATAACATAAGCATTTTTATGTATTGCCATTTTTTTTCATAACATCCCAAACGGTGTTCAGTTTTCCCATAATTGTGCTGCTGTTGCTTTTGCAGGAGAAGAAAAACTGTGAGTACCAGCACAGCAGGAACATCATGTTTTAACTTGCACTGCTTGCTCTCTGAGCAGCCAAAAAAGGCACAGAGTCTCAGACACTGAAGACCCCCCAGTAAAAGGCTCCTACAGACAGGCTGTGGGGTGGAGTTTTTTGAGCAAGTCTGCAGCATTTTTATTGCCCTTAGAGATCTGTCACCTTCTGTGCTGTCACACATTGGACAGTTCTAATACATTCCCCCACATTTGGTTTGTAAATGTGAAGCTATTTTTTCACTGGAAACATTAAATTTTTTTTTAACCAGATCTTCAAATTGTTATTAAAAGTTAACATGTTTCTAGTGAGTATAAACCACGTGTGCCATCAGGCAGTGGCATCCATGGCAGCCAGGTGAGAGGTCTGGATGACTTTTTTGATCCCTGAGTATGTAGAGAGTGAAAGACAGAATAAATCTGAGCTTTTCTTCCTTTAAAGCACATGTCCGTGGAAGAGCATGCTCTTTTGCTGTGTCATTGTGCAACTTAGCACTTTTCACCTGTATTTATATACATGTGTGTACATACATCTACACAAACTGCTCTTTGAATGCATTTTACATAAACTTTGACATCCATGCATTAGCCATCCAATTTAGATGTATCTGTGGTAAGTGCCTCAAGAGATTAAAATAAATAAATCAGATGGGTATATATATTTGTGATTTCTGTGTTGCTTAAAAGGATAAAAAATAACACTTATTAGTGACTTGTTAACACCAAAGCTGTATCTGAAGTAACAGGAGGATATTCCATGGTGTTCAAACCTTGCTGCTCAGAAAATGTGATAAATTCTGCTGAGTAACTGACATCTGAGATGTGGGGGGGTTGAGAGAAGAGGCCAAGGATGGCACAAGTCATTACTTCTTGTGTCTACAAAAGAGAGCCACAAGAAAGGTGTTAAACTCATCATGGCAGCAAATTGCAAATGGTCTCCTTGGATTTTAGGCCCTGTCTAACTCTGAAGGATACCTGATGGGTAGTGTTACAGTTTGTTTTCTCTGGCAGTGTTTCTATCATTTTTGCCTATTTAGCAGTAACAACCTTTATAACATGTTTTTGTCATGACCCCCCATGGAGGAATTGATAGTGATTTCCTTCCTTTCTCCAAAAGAAATACTGTTAAAAGCTACCATGGGCACCATCAGGAGCAGAGCTCTATTCCTGTAGAGCAAAAAGGTCAATCAGTGTGTTAGATATTTGAAAAAAGAGAATTCAGTTTCATTTACAAGGGGCACATGTGCACTGGAGTGGGTTTTGGTGTAGGCAACACATCGAAGGACCCACACAATTACTTTGAAGTAACCTGGTTTATTAGAATGCAAAAATCAATTTGTAGATCATCTATGGAAAAATAGGAGAAGCATGCTAAAGAAAACCAGTTGGAAACAGAACTTCCATTTGATACCAAATAATTTCAGGATGGGTGTCCTACTTTTCCAGTTTTCTTTCCAATACAATGACTTGTTGATGTGTCCAAGCTGAATCAGGTTTCATACAGTCCACACTACCTCTTAGGAAAGATTCTTTTTTCCCCCCTCTCCTCCAGTTTGCTTTGATTCTGCTCTTTGATACAGGTAGGCCTTTTCCTTTCTGAAACATCTAATTTTACTCCGGCTTCAAGTTTTCACCTTCTTGTCATCTTCTTTCTCAACCCCCCACAAGTTTTTGCAGAGCTTGTGATTTTTTATTTCTTCCAAGGAAGAAGCAGCTTCCTCTTCCTTCTAGAGAAGAAAGTAGCCCACAGTGCCCAGGGCAATACAAACAGGCAATCTGTGCTCCCCAGCCATATTCCTAGGATACAGAGACACACAAATATATAACTGTAGAACTATACAGCATTTGAATATGTACAGCAATAATTAGCATAATTTCACACATTACAGAAAGCAACCTGTCTTTGGTAAAGAAAAAAGTTGATAGCATGACAAAGAAAATTTAATATTCATTTTCTTTTTTGAACAAACATATGCTGTTCTGTACTAAGTTGATAGAAAGGTACCTGGTAACTTACCTTTAGAGTGATTTTTCTAGCTTTCAAAAAGTTACACAAGCAATAATGGAACACAAAATAGGAGTCTTAATTTTTCACTTCAATGCTATCACTATGTAGCTTTTAAATTAGCTGTGGTTTTGGCTTGCATAGGGAAGGTAGAGAAGCGGCAACCTAAATATTCTGAATATAAATATTTTATGATGGTTTTTAAGATAGTAAACCTAAAAATAGAATTAATTATTTCCTTAAGAATAATTTTGTTTATTAAATACCAGAGTACAATGACATTATATTTGAGTTTTAGTCTCAAAACATGTGGAGACAAACAGAAGTAGGGTATAGCATCCTCCCAACTGTATGATGATGCTTTAAACAGTCAAATATAGGCAATTGGTGTTGCCCTGAGAAATACTGTTTGGAAGGAGAAATAAAATCTTTAATTTAAAACTTTATGAAGAGAGGGGTTTTTTTGTTTTGTTCTTGTTTGGGTTTTTTTGTTTGTTTGTTTTTCAGTAGCTTAAAATCATCTTGTTCTGTTGTGATTCAGAACTCTACAAACCGATTCTGCAGCAATGTTGGCCTCTGCCATTGTTTTCAGCAAATTTACGACTGGGAAACCGGCTTCCCATGGTGTGGATTGGGTGATGGCTGTGCCCAGAGACTGTGGTGAATGGGGTTACATCCAGCTGGTGGCTGGTCACTGGTGGTGTTTCCCACAGCTCAGCACTGGGGCCACTCCTGTTTAATATGGCCGTATGATATGACCTGAATTAGGGGGTCAAGTGCACCCCTCAGTAAAGTTCACAGATGACACTGAACATGAGCCCCTGTGTGCCCAGGTGGCCAAGAAGGGCAATGGCATCCTGGTCTGTATCAGACATAGCGTGGCCAGCGGGGCCAGGGAAGTGATTCCCTCTCTGTGCTCGGCACGGACAAGGCCGCACCTCGAGTGCTGTGCCCAGTTTGGAGCCCCTCAGTTCAGGAAGGACATCGAGGGGCTGGAGTGAGTCCAGAGAAGGGCAATGGAGCTGGGGAAGGGTCTGGAGAGTAAGTCATGTGAGGAGCAGCTGAGGGAGCTGGGGGCGTTCAGGCTGGAGAGGAGGAGGCTCAGGGGTGACCTTATTGCTCTCTACAACTCCCTGACAGAGGGTGTAGCCAGGTTAGTGTTGGGCTCTTCTCCCAGGCAACCAGTGACAGGACCAGGGGATGTTTAGATTGGATATTAGGAACATCATTTTCATTGGAAGGCTTGTCAAGCACTGGAGCAGGCTGCCCAGGGTAGTGGTGGGATCACCATCCCTGTAAGCCTCCAAAAAACATGTGGATATGGCAATTCAGGATATAGTTTACTGGTGAACATGGCAGTGGTGTTGGGTTGATGGTTGAACTTGATGACCTTAAAGGTCTTTTCTAACCTTGATGGTTCTATTGTTCTATGAAAAATGTAAAAAAAATTAAAACAGCTAGTTTAACTAGTGTACTCATTTCTTTATTTTGTTTGCATTAACATTTTCTGCTGCTGTGATCAGGAAGTGCCACATGTCCAGATTAGCCTGTAGTAATAGTTGGTTTTACTAGCACAAAAGCGGCTGTTCCTGGCTATTAATCTTCAGTGAGCAATGACCTGATGCTTTGCTCATACCACATATTATTTAGAAACAAAAGACAGATGTTCACGGTCCAAATTAATATAACATAATGCATTTCTATATACAATGATTATATGGAGAAGGCAGGAAAAATAGAATATCTAAATTTTGGCTCTCAAGCAATTAATCTTTCCTCCCATTGAATCTGGCAGCCATATAAAATTGCTCATTGAAGTCAGGGAAATTAAAACAAGTTGGACTACCACAGTTAGTTTTGTAATAAAGGGTGGATAGAGAATAAAAAACTGCTGAGAGAACTTAAAAATGCCCACAATTTTCTGCATTTTCTAAAAGGATTCCTCTTTTGTAAATTTTCAAAAATGGGGAATGATTTATTCAGGTGCATGAGTCTGCTGCTACTAGAAGTCTTTAGCACAAGCAGGATACTGTGAGATAGAAAGTTCTGGTGGGGATCACCTCCCCTACTCAGAAGGCAATAATTCCCATTCTGTTTGCAGAGATATTTTCCTCTTCAAGATGTTCATTCCAGAACGTTTAATCCTGGCTCCACCTGTGCCAGAATGCTTTTATCCTGTGCTGACCGTAGAGTTCAGTGCCCTCACTGCTGTGAAACCAATGAGAAGGACAAAAAATAAGCTCTGTCACTGTGTAGAGTCTGGTTGGTTAGTTTTTAATAGAAAATATGACAGTGGCGTTCAGTGCTTAACTTGATATCAGAAAAGATTAAGTGGATAAATTCCACTAAGGTTGTAGACAGCTGTAAATTTGGTCTTTTATCTTCTAGAATACATTTCTGTTTCAAAAAGATTTCTGGTCCAAACTCTTACATTCTTGGGCCATGAGTGCAGTGTAAGGCAGACTAAGAATGACAACAAAAAGTTTTAAGTGTCATCTGCCAGATGCACTAACAAATGTAGGAACACAATATCCTCAACTAGCAGTATAAACAGCATTTTCTTCTGCATCTTCCTAAAGTAGAATTAGGAATGAGCATGGATTGATGGGAGTTTTGACTCTTAGAGAATGCAATATGGGATACAGAGTTTTTATGTAGTTTTTCTGTTCAGCTGTTTAAATGCCTAGCACATAGAGAATTGCATTTATGAAACCCACCAATGAAGGACCATGCATTTGTCATTCCATTATTAGATGTCTAAGGTTGAGGGGAAATACTATATATTAGGTTAAATATTGTGTTCTGGAAGCCCTTTTCCCACAGTCTATGTAGTTAACAAATCAAAAGCATCTTTTAGTCCAGGCATTTTGTGGTTATTCACAGGAAAAAAAAAAAAAAAGGTTATTCAGCGACACAGACCACAGTGAAAAAAGACATTTTATCTAAAAATAGCTAAATGTTGAAGATAAATGAATAGAAAAAAGAGTATGGTATTCTTTGTAGTGTCTTCAGCCACTAGAATATGGAACTAAATTAAGAAAAACAATCCAATGCTACTGTTTGCTTGTAGTTTGGTTTCTAAGAAACAGTGGGTCACAAGTTCATAGCAAAACTGTGATAGGAAGCTATAATTTAAGATTATTCAGACAAAGAAAAGCTCACATATGCTAAATTACAACAGAAAACATGATTTTCTTTTTTAATGCTATACAAAGTAAGCAAGGTTTTGATGAATGAGGGAACTGTCAAGAAATCCCGTTTTGCAGTAGAAGTGGTGTTTTGTTTTCTTTATTTTTTTTAAAGGATTGAATACAGATGACACAATTTCTTTGTTTCTTTTTAAATGTTTTAAGTGTTTAATTTTTTTTTTAAATAAAAATATTACTATTAATTAAAATGCTGGAATTTGGTTTTAATAGTAGGTGAAGGTCTTAGTACCCATGAAGTACAAGGAAGAGAGATAATAAGCTATTCAAGAAAAGCTTCATGTTGCTTTTTGAAAGGATTGTCAGAATACCTTGAATAAACACTCATTTAAAAAGACTTTTTTCCCCCCAAAATGATTTGAAAATATATTTTCCTTCCTTTAATGAATCCTGTTTATTGAACAGTGTTCAAAAGATAGCCTGACCACTGAGGGGTAGCTGGGCTTAGTTATGAACTTAAATTAAGTTCATTTCAGTCAGAATGTATTCGAAGTAAGTCCTGTGCTTCTAAACCAGAAGTGGATTGCCACAGAAACAACTTGGTTGGGGAACTTGGAAAAAGACATATTTAACAATTACTGTTCCAGTTACTGTTTGACTGCAAAGCAAAATGTGCTAAGCAAACTTCTCAATCTGCTGTTAATTGTTGTGCATACGTATAATTTTCTTTTTGCTTTTTTTGTAGATTAGACCTCTATTACAAATTGTGATTTCTAGCACACTTAACAGTAGATTAAAACCAAAAACTAAAATTAGGAACCTTTTAACAGATGCATTTGTATTTCATAACCTACTTAGAATAATATTAGGTGAAGGACCTGTAGTTACACTTGAATGAAAATGTCGCTGTCAAGTGTCAATAGACATTTAGATGTCTTTGATTTTATGAGAGAAAAAAGAAGAAACTCTTAAATGTAACCCAGCCTCCAGAGAGAGTTTATTTGGGTGGCTGTGGGATTTCATAAAGTTTTCATGGTTTTCTGATCAGCATCTTTAACATTTTTTTTTTTTTTTTCCTTCACTGGATACACGAGTTCAATCCAGTCTTGAAATTCCTGACCAATAAAGTTCTGTTTATTATGCTTAACAGTGATTAAAATAAGTTAGTGAAATTATCTTTTTTACTCTTTTAAAAGATTTTTTTTTTCCCTTGCCTAACAGTTTTCTTTCCATCCTGCACAACCACTGTGTAGTTAAATCTGCAGTAACTCATTTTGTTACCTGCAGTTTTGTTCCCTAAGCCTTGTGGCTACCCTGCGTTCCTTTGCATAAATGAAACTTCACTGTCCAGCACAGTTAGTTCTAATTTACTCAAGTGAGAGCAATGTAGCTTTCTTCAAAAGAAAAATAAAAAGGCAAGGCTCTTTCTGAGGTTTTATAATCATACAGACAATTCTGCATATTCAATAAAATTAATTAAAACCTTTTTTTTAAGATCTACTACACAACAAAAAGATCTGAAACAGTAAAAAGAATAGGAACAACTTGTGCTATCTTAATCTGTTTAAGTAGCAGGTGTTTTGTGCTTATTCAGCATCTTGAGAACTTAGAATTCAGGCATCATTTAATTGATCACCACTTACTGCTTTTACAGATATTGAAGAGATACAGCAGTTTGATTTATATTATATTCCTTTATCTCTGTGCTTATTTTATCTATTTGCAAGGATTAATGACAATTCTGTTGCTGCCTCTGATGCTGGTGATCAAGTCCTGCAGCATGTTGTTGTGGAACATAGTTTTTGACAATGATGAATGAGTTGCTCTGCATTCATATTGTTGTGGGTGTTTTTTTTTTTTTTCACGTTTACATGCTATAAATTTATTTTATGGGGTAAGGAATATTTATAAAATGTGTTTCTGATGTACTGTCTGAGCTTTATATCGGTATGTTCGCCTTCCTGATGAAATGTGTAAATCCACTGGTTTCCAAAAGGTGTTCCTGGAGGAGACAGGCAGGGTGTGATTTAGAAACTTCCAGCTGTCCGGAAATATATGGATTTTGTCAGGCCCTTATAAACAAACGTATTTCACCTTGTATTGAAAGAGATGCCAAGAGTTCACGCAGCTGTTGCGTCTGGCTCAGAAGACACAAACCTGCAATTGAGGGCGAGCAGGTGTAAAGCAGAGATGACATTTCCTTAAATCACCCTTGCTTGATCCTCAAATAAGCACTTGACTACAGCCAATCTTCTCATCCCAAATGCCATGGCAAAAATAGGCATTTTGTTTGCAGTTTCACTATCTCCCCCTTTAGGTGTGTTTTGCATTGACATGGTCATCCCTTCTCCCAAAGGGGTCTTGCAAACCCCCTTCCAGCTGTTGAGCAAATGGATTTTTAGGCACAACGTGACTCATTTCCCAACTGGTCAAACGAAGACTCTCGAAAAAAAACTTGAAATGGAGTTTCTTTTTGATTGTGGTTGATTCTGTCTTCATTTTCTGAGTTCTAAATGCCAGACCATGTTCGTTATTTAAGGAAAAAAGCTTGGCTTTGGATTGAATACATTAAAAATCAGTCCCATTTTGTACCTCCTAATGGCTAAGAGAGGGAAATGATTTGATGACTTCTTTACGTTTTGTGGTGTTTTTGTCTGATAAATTGTGAAAGTAATTTCTTTTCTTCGGGCTTTTACTCCAAATGACCAAATACACACAAATAGTTGCAATCACCAGTTGTTGATTTCGGGTGTTTTTCACCTTAGATTGGAATTTTTTTTTTTTGTTTTTTCCATTTAAAGCTGCTGTGAAAAACTTCTGATTGGTTTTAAATTGTTTTGCTGTTCATATTGCCTTATAATATTTTTTTTTTTGTTATAGTTTAGGAAGTAATATATTCCCTTTAGAGAAAGGGGTGTGTGTAGGGGGGAAAAGCAGCCTTTTGATGAAAGGAGGTTTCGGCCACAATTTCCAGAATAGTCCGAGGAGAAGTTGTTGTCTTTCTCAAGAAAAAATTAAAAACCCACAGTTTAAAAAAATTTAAAAATTCAACAAAACTAAGCCTTTTAGTGTCTGAAAAAGTCTTCTTAAACACTTCTCAGTTTGGATATGTAAAGATGAAGGCATTCAAAGTAATCACTTTGTATTTTTACTTCAAAATTAACTAAACATCAAACCCCACTGTTTTAGTTTTTACTAAGCTTAGTATAAGTTTTAGTCTGTCATCTGAAATTACTTCTCTTTTAAGTAATTCTAATTTTATATAATGTTTCCATGTGAGAAATCTCTTCACAGCTGAGAAAACTAAGAGTAATTTAAGGAATAATGTTTTTTATCTTGTAGGCTTGTGAAAGAAAACTCTCTTTAAATGCTTGGATGCTGAAAGAACTGTCCTATACATCTGATATAGACTTGAGTTTTTTGAGTTTGACTCAAACTCTGCAGCTTAATCCACTGTAAAATTTATAGGCTATGTATTTCTTAGTAACATATTATGTTATATTTAGAAATGAAAGGAGTAAGTGGAAAGAATAAAAAGGAAACTGATAAGCACGACATGTTAAGCTTCTCTCCAAATAAAATGCTCTTAATATTTTTTTCACTGGAATTTCAATTTTTTTAATATTCAAAGTTGGTATAGAAGTTTCAGTTTTTCACAGATTAACATGGAGAAAATTAAATTGGTGCCTGCTGTATTTCATGAGTTTGCATGGAAATGCTTTGGTTCAGCAGGTTTTTTGGCAGAATTCACATTATTCCTGAATCATTCCAAGAGTAAGCTATAAAAATTCTGTACTGTGGTTCAGTATTGGCATGAAAGATTCAGGCACAGCAAGACTCTTGCTAATTGTTTTAGATTCTGCTCAGTTCCTAACGAGAAAAAATATCCTGTCTTTCAGTGTTAATCTTCTGTGTTGCAGCTTCATTATCTACTTGTATAAAAGAGAATTATGGTTTTCCAAGCTGTCTTTATGCTGTTAGTTTCTGATGATTAAAGGCAGCTTTAGTATGATTGTTTGAAAGGTATTTATTACAAATAAACAACAAAAATCAGTTCACTTTTCAGCATGAATGCTTTAAACATAAGGAATAATGACATACAAACACTGCAGAGCTGTTTTACCTGGGTAAAAATGGCTAAAGAACAAATACAAGCCGTTACATTTTGAAGGTTGCCATACGATTGTGTTGGTGTAACCAAACTAAATTTTGTTTTCTGTAACAGAAAATCAGCCTGTTTGTTGTTTCCCAGGTTTGTTTTTGGGTTTATAAGGATAAATACCTGACCTGGCTTTAAGTGATACATACGTTGTGTGTGTGTGTGGGGCTGGTGGTTGATTCCTGCATATTTTGCCCATGCAAATTCCATATCTCAGTGACATAAATCCTAAAAATATGTCATTTCTCTTTACC
This sequence comes from Scytalopus superciliaris, assembly GCA_013400415.1. NCBI lineage: Eukaryota > Metazoa > Chordata > Aves > Passeriformes > Rhinocryptidae > Scytalopus > Scytalopus superciliaris. The sequence goes on from VXBX01000364.1 coordinate 158,487, forward strand.
TGTTCTCTCTGTCTCACAGTTCTTAATACTGTGTTAATACATGTTTGGGGTTTTTTTTTCCTTTTCTATGCTATTATGGTATTATAAAAAATAAATTCATTTGGAGACCAAAGTAAGGTAAACCACAAGATAAACCAAGAGGGATTAAAATCAAATTAGTGATATCTATGTGCAAATTAATCTAATGAGACTGATTTATTATGAAGGTTAACCATGTTACTATAAAACTGATAGTCCCATGTCTGCATGTCTTCTCAAATAGCATTTTTTCCTTTTTTTTTCTACTTTAATTTTTATTGCTCATTGCTTCACAGAAGATCTTTAGCTTAATTTTAATGCTACTCAATTAGTGATATTATAAAAGTATTATTGGGCACATCTGTTTGCTTTTACATTGCCTGTCTCAAAGGTTGAGTGTGTGCCTGTCCTATAAAAGTAACTGTTGAATGCTAAAAGTGTATCTGGCGCTCCTAGCTAAATATACATTTCTAGAAAATTAAGTGACTAGAGAGTTCTGCAATATCACTAATGTGGAAAATAGTCTCTGTAGGGCAGTTCTTATATGAGTAGACTAATGGATAATACAGGTGAACATTTACAGTGAAATTGAGCATTAAAATGTTGCATCTAATATAAGTTTACACTTGGCATTTCTTACTTAGCCTAGTTGCATGAGAAAGAGTACATCTCCTTTTTTTAGATGCATGTTACCAAAATTAATACAGTAGTACACCTCAGTATTTAGCACCACTGTCATAGCTTCCTTTTGAGAAACATCAGTCTTAAAGCAATTATCCATGTGCAGCCATTGGTTTAGCAATCCTTCATGTAAGCAAACATATTAAAGTACCATTTGTGGTGAGCTCCTATTGAAAGAAAAATTGCTCTTGCAGCTTTGTGTTGGAGATGGGGGCTGAGCAATAAGTATTTTTAAATTCAATTGTTTAAAATGCACACTTCGTGGAAGTAGTGGTGGGTATTCTTTTGGTGTCAGCAACAGCAAGAACATTCATATGCTGAGCTGGCAACTCAGAATCAATCATACTGTGGATTTATTATTAAATAAATTCCACAGGGTTGTGGTTTTGCAGCGTGGATTTACTCTACTGGATTATATTGTTTTCATATAATATTTCTGTTCTGCTTAGAATCGGCACGTTGTACAAAAGAGTATCTTGAACGGCTCTTTCCCTAAAATTAGAGTAGATATTGCAAGCATGGGACTTGGTTTTTTAAAGCTCTAATGACATAATTTCAGTTAATATGTTAAAAAAAAAAAAGCCTAAATTCTCTATTTTAAGCAGGTTTTTTTATTGTAAGCAATAGGTTATTTATTTATTTAAAATATTTAATTATTGATAAAATGTTTGCATGGTAATTAAGTATTTAAAAAACTGTTTAAACAAAAACATGTGTGCATAATATAAAGCTAAGCTGGAGATGACTGCACACAGTAGTATGGGAAGACTCTCGAAGTTGGGCTGAACTCACTGTTTCTGTCGGAGGGTGCAGCCCAGAATACAGAGAATCAGGGAATGATTTCGGTTGGAAATGCCCTCTAAGATGATGCAGTCCATCCGTTAACCCAGCACTGCCCGGCTGGCACATCTACCCATCTTCTAAATCCCTCCAGGGCTGGTGACTCCACCACTTCCCTGGGCAGGCTGTTCCAGTGCTGGATAGTCCTTACAGTGAAGAAACTGAGGTTTCTCAAAAAATATAGAAAGTATAAATTGCATCTCTTGTTCTGACTTCTGCCTGCTGACAATGATTGGTGCCAAATATCCTTTTCAAAGGAATTCCAAAACTTGGCATATTTCTACAAGCTTTAGGCTGGGAAAGATACTCCCTTAGCTACAGTTTTATCTGTTGACTTACAGTACTATCAGAAGAGAAACCATTCACAGAGAGTAGTTAAACAGAGGAAAACAAGAAGAAAATGTTAAAAAAAAAAAATATAAAGAGGAGTACGGAAATATAGACGTAAAGGAAGAATGTAAATCTTCTGTTACTTTGAAATAAAATGTGACTTTAACTTAACATTTATTAATTAATATACCTCATATTCATATCTAGGCCAGTGGGGAAAAGATCTTCAGTGAGACAAAAAGATAGTGGCATTTAATACTTCTTCCCCCTGAATGTATTATGATATTGTCCTGCTTCTGGTATTACATTTGTTTGATCACATATATTCACATTTGCTTCAGTAACAGCCTTTTTTGGGGGTTACTCCCCACAAAGAGATCCACAGATGGGTAGGAATCCATTTTTCATTATAGACTTGCAAGTCTGAGGTTAATTAAAATATGCTTTCATTGATGTGAAACAAAATTTGTCCAAACGAGATTTTTAAAGATGTAAATGCAGAAGTGTTGTCCTTTTTCAAGGTATTATCTGGGGAACAGTTAAATCACTAGGAACTTTCTCAATGAGAGTAATTTGTCTTCATCCTTTAATAGAAGAGAATTAGCTGCTGGCGTTGTCAGAGCTAGCTGTTTCATTGACAAAGAATCCAGAAAAGAAAGAGCTGAGTCTTCTGAACTCTTCCTTTTTCTCCTCTTCCAACCATTCTGACCTTAGCATAGAGGAGCTCCACAGGTGTCATGAAAATGCAGGTGAGGTAGAGCAGCCTTGTGGTGTTTTTGGCGATATGAATGTATCTTTTTGATGAGAGAGATCAGTTGATGTATGAATCTTCTATTTGTGTGGGCTGTGAATACACACAGGTCATAATTTAGACAAGAGTCTATGGGAAAATGATTTTTTTCAGATGTTTATGTTAGTTAATCCTGAAAGCTCCAGGGACAAAGTGTAAGACGTGATGCAGTTTAAATGGAAGGAGTCTCCTGGCTGGTTGGACAGGAGTTCACCTGTGCATTGCTGTGTGAGTGAGCACACACAGCACTGAAGGGCCCTGTGCCCTCTGTAGGTGCTGATTTGATTCACATGTCCCTGGGGATAAATGCTGTTGAAAAGTTTGATTTATCATTTGATGGACTGGGTATACAAGTCATGTCGGAAGTGACAGAGGAAATTGTTTACCATAAAGTCTCACAGAGCTGTTACATCTGTTACTTTTACTGCATAATCCATTTTTACCTGTTTTTCCCCCCCCCCCAATAAGGTTATAAAGATACTTGGTGTCCAAAGGCTTTTATAACTTTGGGCTTAAATAATTTTATGAAAAAAATACTAGTAAAGAAAGTTCAACTCTCACATTTGTGGTCTGCTTCCTATTAAGTGAGCAATAATTGTAGGAGTAATCAATTAAGGTTAGCTGGCAATAACTTCTATATTTCTCAATATATTGACAATTGTTGGAATATGATTTGGAATTCAACCTTTTAGTTCCTGTATAACTTTTGTGCTGTCTTATAATGATGGATCACCATTAAGAGCAAGAAGCAGCTGTTAAGTATATACTCTTTTATTTTTCACTGAAAGTATAGCAGAGATTTACACAATTAAAATTAACTTTTGTGAAGAGGTTTTTCCAGCTTAAAGTGCCTAAATAATCATTCCATAAATATAGAGTGGAAAACATGAATGGATTCAGGAAAACATAGCTGATTATACAGTAGCAGCACTTCAGTGAACACTTCTTGTAGACTGTCAAGATGACAGCAAAATTACAAAATGTAGGACTCTGTGGTAACTGTAGGTATTTTTCGGGAGTGTTGTGTTATGAAAGAGAGAAAAACATCACATATTACTGTGTGCTGCATAGAAATTTCTGGTATGTGTTTCTTGCAGACACTTTGTATGTCTAACACCTCCTCAGTAAGAATTGCTCCTTCGGCTTCAGCTGGCTACTTAAAAAGCTCTGAAGGCTGAACAAAGCACTGAATCCTAAAATTGACATATTCTGTCAATAGTATTTTATATTTAATTGTGCTTCTACTCTGTCTTATTACCTTTTTCTCTATTTGTCTTAAGATGTGGCAGAGAGGTGGGTGTGTGTATGGGATGGGACACTGACAGAAAGATCCGTTGTGTATTATTCCTTATCCGTAGAATAGGAACATTAAAACTCAATCTCTGATAACAATTCAATATTAGATTATAAAGTGGAGAATAAACTTTTATCTTATACAGGTCACCACTTAGTATCATACCTGTTTCCAAGCAGGACCCCATATATTAAATATTTTATCTTAGTCATAATTAAAACTTCAATGAAAGCATAATATGATCATCAAGGCAGGTTCAGAGTTACTTTGTATTAGAGAAGGACTTTGAGTGTAGTGTGAATATTAGCATGTGTGGGGACATATTGACACATTTCCCAGAGAGATTTTATTAAGTTTTATACATGTGGTTAGGAGTAAAAGATGGCTGCCTAAACAAGATAGTAATCCAAATAAACATGGGGAGAAAAAGCAAAAGGAAAGCTCAAGGACTGAGAGAATGAAGATTTGTTTTGAGGTGAGAATCCATCAGGCAGCAAGAGTGACAAGGAGCAGATTGTCATGGAAAGAATTACTGCAGCCACTGAGCTTAACAGGATGATGTTCCTGTGATTCTCCTTGTGTTCCCATTTCAGGAGCTTGTAAAGGTGTCTCTTTTTTGCTTTCTACAAAATTCTTGTTGGAGACAAAGTAGTATTAGCTCTGCCTCTGTTCAAATAGTTTCAGTTTTCTTTGTTCACTTCAGTCAAAAGGAAACATTCCAATTATATTATTTTCCTAAACGTCAGTAATAATATTTTATTTAGACATTTGAAACTAAGTTAATTTTGTCATTGGTCAGAAATAGAAAAACGTGTTCTGTGTAGAAAAGGTGCATTATTATCAATATCCTGTATTGCACATTGAGTTGGTACATTTTAATGTCTGTTCTCCAAATGCTGTTATTTAAGGTGTGGAGAAGAGCCCTTGATGACACATGACTCTGCAGAAGATAAACTAAATGATGTGCTAGTGAAATTTTGTGGGGGGAAAAAAACCTATAACTGAAATAGTAATAAATATATATTTTAAGGCAGCTTGTAGGAAGTGCATTTAGGATCAAGTATTAAAATCTACAAAAATTCCTTTAGTTCTAAATGATAATATGGGTGAAGAAATCTCACTTTTCCTTTTTGATTTCACAGCTTGCACATGCAGTGGACATGCAAATACATGTCACATGCAAACAGGAAAATGTTTCTGCACAACAAAGGGAATCAAAGGAGATCAGTGTCAACTGTGAGTACAATTAAATGTAGCACGAAGTTGTTGCAATTCATGACTGGTGTATAATCACTTTCCCCCTGGTTTTTGGTTGGGTTTTTTATTTTATGTTTGAATTTTGGGATTGACCTGACAATGTTTTAGTGGTGAATCTGGTGTACCCTCCATTTCTTAGGAAATTTCAGTATTACTTAGACTTCTGTTAAAGAATTACATCACAAATATTAGTAGTGTTTTGCAGACATCACATACTTAAAAAAACCTCAACTATCGAAAGAAGAAACTGGAGAATTACCTGTAGTTGTCTTCCTTTTTCTTAGAGTTTTGAAAAATTGTTATAAGTAAAAAATAGATGTGAAATTGGTAATTATACTCATTAGATTTGTCACATATCTTGATCAGAATCTACGGTGATAAGATTTTTAGAGTTCTGGAGCCTTACTGAGGTGCAGTGTTTCAGACATTTCCCCACATGATTAAATCTAGACCAGAGGAATTTGTAGACCTACCATGGAAAGTACAATTCGTGTATCTTGTCTTGTACTGGAATAGCTTATTGTGTTTAGATGAGGGTTTGAACTTCAGATGACAAATGGAGTACTAAGAACAATAAAGTGCTGAAGTGGAGTCACTTGTCATGTAGGAAAAAGAACACATTCAAGTTAATCATGAACAGCCTTATATCTAAAGACGTTTCTTTCAGTCCATTCTATCCTGTGCACTGTGTTGCTCAATAGGAACTTTATTCCTCTCACAATTAAAGCTATTTTAGTAGGATGTGGCAACTAAATTGTCTTAGCAAGGGAAAAAACACATAAATACAGACTATTCCTGTCCAGCAGGGAGATGTGTAAGAGGGTTATGTTCTGCTGCCACAAGGCATCTGCTTTCACCAGAGTTGTGAATTTGTCTTTGATACATGGAATGAACTGGCTTGAATCCCACCCTTAACACTTTGCTTGATGAATAGGCAAGCAACAAAAATTTCTGGTGCTGAGGTTGTGTGTATATTCGTGAGAAAGCTGTGCTGGCAGGTGTACTGTTTCTGTGCCACCTCAGGGACTTTTTGTCCAGGCAATTGAAGAGTTGAAGGATGAGATGGGAAATCAAGATTAGGACTCAATGGTGAATTTTTATCATGACAAAAGCTGGAGTGATAATATCTTTAAAATCTGAATTAAGTCTTCACTGTCAAGTTTTTTGTTCCTCCTCTTTGTGTTCAAACAATCAGTTTTAGATGTTAATGAGTGACTTAATTACCTGCATGCTCTGGACTTATATCAGTGCCATTCTACCTGTTTGCAGAGAATGGAAAGATAAACCCCAGCAACTACTCCTCTGCTTTGTGACACTTGAACCACAGAAGCCAATTTCTTAGCTCATAATTCCAATTCTCAAACAACTTTTTATAGACCTTTAACCCACTCTGTATTTCATGTACCCATGTTGTTATTGTTTTCCTTTGTCTTGTGTCCATTTGATCATTGGTTTTTCTGCTTTGATATGGAATGTTGAATGGTGGGTTGTGCTGCTCAGCTGTATCAGTCTGCTCTCCTGAGTTTGTCATAAAAGATTCATTTACTGAACATTTTCCTGGTGTGGATTTTCCTGGTCAGCAATTACAGCAGTTCCACAAGACAGAGGAAATAGAAATTTGAATTTTGACTTTTCCAGGGTAAACTTGAAATTGCTATTTAAGACTGAATCCCTGGTTATTTTCAGACATGAAAATCCCTGATTTGTCACATGTAAGACATTCCCCTTCTAGATTCACACATAGACCAAAATCTTATCTAGGGCAAGCTTTGGTTTTAAAGCATTTGATATTCCAAATGTTGTGGGGTGTTTTTTATGAAGTAAAATCTGTACAACAACCATTTTCAATTCTTTTTTTTGGCTGTGATGACATTTCAGATTGTGAGACTCACATCTGTTGGGTTCATAAACACAAATAAAAATTGTATTTCTGCTCTTAAGTCCTTTCCTGTCTCTGGCCTTTAAAAAGATAATTTAAAAAAAAAATAAAAATAGAAGGCTGTGTAGACTGTGCAGTTTGTGACAGCGCATGCAGAAATAGACCAGTTCCAGTCCTCAACACTTTGAATGTATTAGGAGATATCTGAGACAAAACTTCAGTACTAGACACTCAGTTGTTCAGGTCAGTGGGTATCCTGAGGAAAGCAAATAATCACAGATTGAGAGTCAAAGTTCATGTCATCAGAAGACACATTTAGAATTTGTCACTCTGATGCTTGGTTTGGATGACAGATCTGTTTGTGTATGGATGTTTCAGTCAAATGTTGTTTTTTAACTCTTTCGCTTTGAATATCAGGAGATGAATGTTAAAAACCAGGTCACTCATGAATCACTGAATGCAGTCCCACACTGCCAGTTAATTGTAAACTTTTTATGAAGAAAACAAACTCGATCAGATTTGTATGATAGTTAAAAAACCCATAAAATTATTTCCTCTGTAAAAATCATCTGTGTACTCATAATCTCTTTTGAAAGTAACATATTACATTATGAAGATATATATGCACTCCTTATCTAGAAGATAAGAATCAATTTACATCAGCTAAATGCTTTACTTGTATTTATTACTTTGTTATTTTCAGTATAAGTCATCTGGAACTTGATTCAAAGTGTGAATTCTGTTCTCCATTGCTCTGGAGAATTTTTCTTATTTTTATTTATTTTTTTCCCTACTGGTTAGTTAGGCTGTTGTGCAATCTCAGCAGCAAACCTATAACCCTGTGATTTCTAAAACAAGGATTTGTGTGAAAATTCCAAACTCTAGCTGTTCTGTGTGAAAGTTAGATTTATATTCCTGTCAAGAATCCGATTGATTAAATAGTCATAGCTGCAGGGCTGTGTGTTATCTCTCTCTCTCTCCCCCCTCCGTCTGCCTCTTCCTCCTTGCCTCTTAATCTGCTCCTCATGTGAAGTACACCCCATGCCTTGAGGACAGAGTTTTTAGGAAATCAAGGAAAACTACAATTTCTTTTTCTTTTATTTTCCTTCTTTTTTGCTCCATACCTGAACAAATTTTGCTTTTAGGGAGAATCTTCTTTATTTTACTTTGTAAAAAATTTAGATTTATTTTTTAATATGCCTATCTCTCAGTTGTATTAATTTCTGAATTGTGCTGTTGGATAGCATGAAGCACGGTGCCATTTTAAATCAAAATTAGTGTTGTAAAGCAGCTTTGAGCATATGTTTGCATTCTTTTTCACAGGGATTGTTTAATGACATGTGATCACATTTTGTCCAAAAATGAATGTGTTTGTTTCCTTTAAGTAAGTAGTTTCAGTTGGTAAAAACCTGTAGTACTCTCATATTCAGAAAGAAATTATTAGAATGGTTTGATTATTCAAAATAACCGCACTGTGAAACATTAAAACCAAATACTAAGAAAAATACTTAGATTTCACCCCCCCTTTATTTTGATAGTGAAATACGCCATTGATGGTGACATGAGAATCATACTGACTTAAACCATATTTTCAGGTGACAGCTATTACTTCAAAGCAGTTTTATATAGTTCTCGCTACCCCTTGGCTTACTTACTGTTTGTTTTATTTCCTCATAGAATTCCTCTACAGAGGCTTTAAACTGCCCATATGTTTCAGTGTATCCATATGCAGGATTATACACAGATAACTCTTCAGGGAATAGGCCTGTGGAAATGTAAAGAATTTACCATGGGGATATTTCAGAGTTCAGTGAGAAAGTTTGCTTGATGCAAGGAAGACAAATATGAAAATGATGAGATGAAGTGAGTAGTGACATAATTTTTTGAGAAGTTTCAGTATGTCTGGGGTCTTCCAAGCAAAAACCTTCACCTGGCTGTGTGTCCTGTAGCTTTTGGCATCCCTTGTGAGTCTGGGGAGATTATGAGTGTCTGATAAGGATACAGGGTTACAAATCCTTGGTGAAAACAAGGTTTCATAGTGAATTTTTCAAGTTGTCAGGTTTTACTGGATGCCCTGTAACATTTATTGCACTGTACTTCCCACTTACAGCCATTGCTGTAGGTTTGGGAGAAGAAAATCCATCTCTCTTGTTAAGTGCTTTCCACTGTGGCAGATTTCAGGCTATTAGATGTGTCCCAAACTATGTGATTGAGCAGTGGGCGCATTAGATATTATGTTAGAGCATCTGAGTTCCCAGGGATTAATAATAATAATAATTTACTTATGTGTAAATTCTTAAAATGTTAAGAACAGCTGGGCCGGTGTGTGAAAGAAAGATCTACCAGAAAGCTGTGTAAGAACTGGACTAAAATTTGTCTTTAAAACTTCTGCAATGAAGAAATACTAGTTGGAAATAAAATAGTGGAGAAAAAAAAATAAATCCTTGTTTTTAATCTCAGATTTCATACTATATTTTGTGTAGTTGTAAAAAGGATAAATTTGAGATTATAAAATGCATAGACTTAAGGTATTCCAGAATGACAAAGTAGTCTTTTGCACATTTTTATTCCAATAAATGTTCAAACCATTAATTTTTAACCATACTTTTACTACTTCTGAAGAAGTGGAAAAAATACTATTTTATTTATAAAAATATATCCTATTTATTTGGTAAAATCTTCCCTGTATGGAAGCTTTAAATAGCTATTTAATAATGTAAGGATCTGTGCATAAATAATAAGCACTCACTGATAGTCTGATTTACATAAGAATAAGATTTTAAAATATCCAGCTCTGCTCTTCTGTATAATTTCCCTCCACAGAATGGTACAATTTCTCTTACCAGATGGAAAGGCAGGTGAAAAATATTCTGGGTTATGAGTCAATTATTCTATTGACATCACTGCAGCTTTACTTGCTGATAGTGCAGTTAATCTGTTCCCTGTTTCCTCTGAGCTCCCCTTGCTGCTTTCCAATAGGGGAAGAATTGACAGCAATTATACAATAAATTTACTTTACTAGAACCTCCTTTACCAAAGGCACACATGCACAAACCCCCAAAACAAACAAATAAAAAGAGGTTCTAGTTGCTGGAAACTTAATAAAAAACTGCCCTTATTGTGTTGAAGAACTGCCTTTTCCTGATGAAGGGTGGAGTCCGTTTAATACTGGCTACTATAGTGGTTGGTAGTTTTCTAAAGTGAAATTAAGAAGTATTTAGTGGTTTAAAACAGTAGAGGAACAGCACTTTTCTTCCTGTTTTCAATACTTTCCCCCTCATTTCCATCATTTGGTTATATTCCATATTCCATTCCTCATACAATCATATTAGGTATCATAAAAGGTATTTTTTTACTTTTGCTGAGTCCAGTCCTTGATTTTTCAGTATAACAGAAAACTCTGTCATACCTGTGCATGTTAGTCCATTACCTGTGATGTTTTGAGGAGAATTTCAGCAAAATCTGTCATGTGGATCTCGATGGGTTTAGCAACTGCCTGTGTTCTTGTGTCACTGCCTGAAAATTTCAGCTTGCTTTTGTAAGGACAGGTTGGAGCCCTCAGCCACTTCTCACAGACCTGGATCATTAGCTTTCTAAGGAGAACAATAAAATAAAACTCCCACTTCAACTTTAAATATGTGTTGTAAATGTACTAATTTTCTACTCTGCATGTAGTGGTTACTGCCAGATCTATCAAGGATTTGAGATACTTTTTTTCTTTAATTCATGTTTCTGGCATCAATCATTTTTGCTTAAATTGCAGCTTTCATTTAAACAATATGCCTAATATCAAAGCTGCAGAACATGACCCAAATGCACTCTAATGGCTTAAATTCTCAGAAGGCACTTGAAACATTAGAGATCTGAAATTTGAAGAGAAGTGAAATATGGGGTTTGGCAGTATTGTATGTCACTCTTGGCCTTCTTGTTGGTCTTTTTCTTCTTGCTCTGCAGCAGGCTCCCTTTCTCTGCTTGGTGTGTTCAGTTCATGATATGTAAAGTTCATGAGGCTCTCTGGGATCTCTCAGAGTTGCAGACTACCTGTAAATGAAACTATATCTTTTGTAATCATTGCTACTTTCGAACATTGCATTTTATTCAGGAGATTGCCCAACTTTGTAAAAATAGACAAAAGCTGAGTCTGAGTGTCCTGTGTCACTGCTGGAAGGCAGTGTTCTCACTGAAGAAAGGAGAACAAGGTAGTGGCTAAGGCAGCAGCTGCAAGCACCTTGCAGAGAGCTTTTGGTACTTCATTGTGGGTCAGTTGTGGGTGTGTGAAATCTGGAGGGCTCTGCAATACTGGCATTGCAGGGTAAAACTGCTTGTGTTAGCAAGATACCTCTTGCAAGAGCTCCGTTAGAAATGATACCTGTGATTTTTTTTAGGTGTTCCATTCCTATGAAATATGCCTTTTATCTTTTGGAGTTCAGTACTAATTGTCTGGAAATCAGAAAGCAGTTTGGGTATGAGGGTTTCTCTTTCATGAGAATAAAGTAATTTTGGTTTTAGTTTCTAAGTTAGGATCTTCCATAACTGACTGTTGGCACATATAAATATGTCTTTTGATTTGGCAAGCTCGACAGACCAGAATTCTCTCACTCCTGGGATTCAGTTGTTTTCTAAGGTTTTTTATAATCATTACTTGTTCTTCAGGCTACCTACATAAATGCAAAATGCAGAGCAAAGCAGGTATTTTTTAGAACTTCTGAGACACTCTTGGCTGTAAAATAGAAATGTAAGCAGTGTCCCTGTCTCTTGTGCCCCACTGGTTTATGTCAGTATGCATGCTGGATGTAGATTTAATTAAGTTATATCTGCTTGGTTTCCTATTTGGAAAATATATTGTGTAGGATTTTCTTTCAAAGTAAGTGAATCAAAATACCTTGTCTTTAAAAAATTGTTCCTTCAGTGCCATGGCCAAGCCATTCAATGATTGGCATTTGAACAATCTGTTTTTCTTAGTGCGTGTACTATCAGTGAATCAGTGGAACAGGGCGGGCTGCCCAAGACCTTCACAGAGGACAAGCCAGTGAGACCTGGTTTGAATTCCACTGCTCAGGATATGTTTGTTATAAAATACCAGTAATTTTTGGTGCTAAGTGTTGATATAGTCCCAATTGTCTAGAGATGTACAGGTAAGGTAATGCTTCTATGTGCTATTTTTATTATAGTAAAATAGCATAGCAGAAAAGAATAGGTAAGTTTGCAAGTTCTTTAGGTCTGAAATAGACCCATAGAGATTTAAAGCTAAGTCTGAGCTGCAGACAATTATTCTGCCTCCAGCTAGGTATTGAGTCTGGACTGAGACGAATTTAGGAGTGGGAGTGATTCTAATGTTTACTCATTAGTGGATAAAGAGGAACAGGCATAGACTGTGCCCTGTGGAAGAGTTACTGGGAAGAGAGTAAGGGAGATGGTGACTGCCATAAAACTGCTTTATTATGGAGTCTGATTCTTTGTTATCCAGCAAAGTTGTAACCTTAGTTTCTCTGCTTGTTTTTAGAAAGAAGGAAGGGCAAAGGGTCTTGTGGACCGGGCTGCCTTTACATCTGGCCTAGGGGTAGCTTTGAAGTATAATTGCACATATCTGCAGAGCACAGTGCTTTGCCTTAGTTTCAGAAAGGGTCAGAACAGGTTGCAAAGACTTACAATTTGGGAATTTCCCCCCCTTCAGTTCAAGCTGTTGAAAATCATGGGGCTGTGCTGGGTTGCTTCCTTCAGGTTCAGTGAAGGTGCCTGGGAATGCTCCTCTGTGTCCAGGACTAGAACTGCAGGAAAGAGTTAATGAGGCTGAGTGATGTCAGTCACATAAGCCAGAAATCAGTGTGAACAACTCTTCTTATAAAGCACCAGCCCAGGGGGAGAGGTGCTTGCAGTTACACCATCCCTTGGCATTGCTTCTTTGAGAAGATGTAAAAGGAGAGTGGAGAATTTCCTGTAAGACAGTGTTGTTCAGATTCCAGAAAAAATGTGTAGGATGTTGCTGACAGTGGAGAAAAGCTGCTTTGTAACATGTGGTTCTACCAACCATTTGTCTCTCCTAATCTGCATGAACCAAATACCCTCTCAGTCCATTCTTTCTGTCCAGATAAAATGCTGGAGTCTTCAAAAATCATAAATACATCCAGTTTGTTTATCATTGTCATTAACTGTTAACCATTAATATAATTATTCTGTTCTTTTCATGCTGCTGGGGTTGGATTATAAACTGTTTTTTTTCATGGGAGCCATAATTAACCTCACAAACCATTAATTGCCATGCATAGGATAGCAATTGTGAATTACTGTAGCAGAGTACTTTTTACTCTTCCTTATTAATGAAATGCCTTGATAAAGCCAGGCCCTGTGTGCCTGATCTAACCATTTTACATCTTCAATATTCACCCTGCCTGCTGTTGGATTCCAGGTATTTTTCAGATAACAACTTGTCCAACTGATGTCCTGCATGTCTCACACCTGCTCAGTGACCTGCCACTTCTGGCCGGAGAAACTGTTTACACACTTAAGCCCAGTAAATGGCTTTGACCTGTCATACAAAACACATCTTGGTGACAGTACAGGTTGCTAAGCATGTCTCCAACTGTGTTCTCCCATGGCACACAACCTGTGTGCTGTATGGGCAGCTGTGGTTGTTGTACTGGGTTTGGGAATTCTGCTTGAGCAGCTGGGCATCAAACAATTTGGTGGTGAGATAAGCATTGCAACTCAGGTGACTCTTTGTGGTGTTGGTTTCAGATCCATTCAGTTTGGATGCTCTTCATGTTCTATTGCACACATTTGAGAAATCAGTGCTATCCTAGTGATTTTAATTTTTCGGTCTTCCTAAGAAGTTCTTGTCTACTTCATGAAATATACGTAAACCTTTAAAAATGGTTTGTCAAAATATTTCGTATCATTATTGTTCCTTTGTGCTGGAAAACAACTGAGGAGGAAAGCCAAAGAGTTTCCTAACATGCCCCTGTCCTTGCTGAGTATAGTCCATATCAACACCTTAGACAGAGGCAGTTTTTCCATGTTAGGGACAGGGAAGAAGTGAAGGAACTGAAAAGAAGGGCTTACAGCAGTATTGCTGCCTCTTAATCAAAATTAATTAATTTTTTTTTTAATAGCTTATAAAGCCATCAGTTTTCAGTTGTTTAGTAAAGAAGCAGGTTCTTTTTATACATTTTCAGTTTAGGGTAAGATAAATCAATCAAAATTTTCAGAGTTGTGACTGAAGGCAACAAGAAGTCAATGAGGGGACAAGGCTGAATGTTCTCCACAGTCCAGGAGCCACACATCCATATTTTCATGTGGCAAAGAGTCATAAGCACATACTACTCACCTAGTGTGAAGTGAAACCTTTGTGAAGACAGCAGAAACCTTCCCTCTGCCTTGACTTCTCAGCACTCCCACTTCTCCCTTGTGAAGTGATGGGGTCTGCTGGGGTTGCAGCTCCATCCCAAGGTGTCCTCCTGTTGTTGCCTTCTTGACTTGCTGCCCCCTGCAAGCCCTTTGGATTAACCAGCTGCTTCTTGCCCTGGTGCATCGCAGCTGCTCATTGGAAATGGGCACCAAGGTGAGATGTGAAGTAGCAGATGCTGATAGATGGTTTTGTTTGCTGCATCTGGAGATGCGTTAATTGTTTATGAGCTTCTTTTTACAGCTTCACCTGTCTCCTGTGGTTTCTACCAAGGCGAAAATAGATAACATCTTCTGGTAGAAGCACTTAAATATATTGCAGTAAAAAACTTAATGGAATTCTTTCCCTGAATCGTTCATGGTACCAGTGTATTGAGGAGCTGGCAAGACTTTTTTTTACAGTGTTTTATTAGAGAGAAAGGAGAATTGGTTCATTTTCCTGAAATGGTGATCAGCACAAATGAGATTTGGCTGGCTGAAGTTTTAAGAGAGTAGAGTTATATTGTAAAGAGCATTATGAGTTAGTTACAGACATTGATTTCAGTACACGGAACTGGTATTTCATTATGTGCTGCTGGAATTAAATACTCTTTAATGGAAAGTCCATTTGTGAGTAGAACAAGTAAGAATTGTGGGCCACAGGTATATTGAGTTCTGCTACAGATAATATAGTTTCTTCTCATTTGAAAGTCTTCTGTAAAAATGAGATCATTTCAAAAGAACCCCAGCTGTTTCTGCACATAGGAAGTTTTGCGTGTTCTTGTAAATTCTGATCTTTTTTTGAGGTTTGTGACAGTGAAAACTCTATGGTGAGCTTGTTAAATAGTAGTGGATGTCCCCCAGAACTCACCTTCTCTGTTTTTTGTTGGGTTTGCCTTTTTTTTTTTTTTTTTTTTTT